>WWET01001413.1:140405-156995 GCA_011038615.1 Limnodynastes dumerilii | reverse complement strand
AATCCCCCTCATGTCTCCCCTCAACCTCCAAATAATCCCCCTCATGTCTCCCCTCAGCCTACAAATTATCCCCTCATGTCTCTCCTCAGCCTCCCGGAGTCCCAATAAACCTTTCCTTCTTCCTCCTTCTGTGCTCCTCGGCGGCGCTCCCTCTCTGCTCTGGATGAGGCTGACGTGACCTGAGGTCGCGCCAGCGTCACACTGAGCTCTGCAGTCTTCATAGCGGGGTGATGATCGACCTGGAGCCGCATCCCCCTGCTTACAAGGGTCCCCATTGCCTCCCCCTGTCAGCGATCCTGGGCACCCAGTACCGCTGACAGGGGAGGCAACGGGGACCCTTATATGCGGTCCTGGGCGCACAGGACCACTTACAAGGGTCCCCTTTGCCTCCCCCTGTCTGCGGACCTGGGGGCCCCCTTGATATTTTTAGGGGGGCGTGATGCACCCTTGCCCCCCCTGTTCCGACGCCACTGGGAGGTGGTCACTAGGATGCTCTGTGTTTTAGTGGTGCTCACTAAGCTACTGTATGTATTGGGTGGCGGTAACTAGGATTCTGTATGTTTCGGGTGGCAGTGACTACCTGAATTTCATAGAGGTCACTATAAATCTCTTTATTGGATTGTGAAATATTAGTCAGTAGATGTTGTCTTTGCTTGTACTTATGTCTTTTACGTTAATTGTCAATACATAACCCATATCATGTATTTTACACTGCTTTTATTAAATATTTCTATAGTATATTCTATACTAATCCAGTTTACATAAATTTTTGAATCCACCAATAGTGAACTCGCCCATATGTGGCTTCTTGCAAATTTTTTCCAGGGCCACTTTAAGTTCCCAATACATCCCTGCAAGGCATGCATACCAAACAAGTATAAAGTTTCAAAAAGATTAAATACAAGAGTGTGGCATCATTTAATCTTAGAGCGCTGATTTGTTAGCATAATTGTTGACATGCCAATCAATAGACAGAAGGACAAAGCAAATGTTTATAGAAAATGTTATAAGGGTGTTGAAAGAGAGATTAAAGGTTTTACTTTGCCTGCATTACAAGATACTATAAGTTTCTTCAGCTATCAGACAGGAACTCTTCCTAGAGTCTTTGACTGAGGACAAACAAAATCCACTAGATGTGATGTTTTTACTGTTTACTCTGCCATTTTTTTTCACTACTTATATTAGTGTTGGAAATATGGGGCCGCATTCAGAGCTCCGGCCGCAATGCAATTGATGAAAATGAATTTTGCGAAATGTGCTTCTGCGCATGCGCAGTAATTTTGTAACGTAATCTACGTTACTTCTTGCAATGTAGATTGCGTATACGCGGTCTTAAAGAGCTCTGAATACGGCCTATGATGTCTATTAAAGACTTGCTGATCACCAGCCAGACAAACAAATCAACTTAAGCCAATATTTTTTTTCAAGATGACCTGAAAGAGCCTTTTGTTGGTAGTATTCTTTTATGTGAAGTGTGTGTATTTATGCAAATATTCTACTACTTTTATACAATTACAAATTTTTGTCTTTTTAAATGCCAGAATGTTACCACTTTACAACTTTAAAATGCTATTGTGTCCATTCATTATCAACTTCGTTAAACTTGTATGTCCAAACATAACAAAATGACCTTTCATATATAGTGTTTGCTTAAATCACTTACATAATATGGCAAGGACTTTATATCCAACTATTTTCAAAGGATTCCTTGCTACTGTTGAGAAGTGGTATTGCAAGTCTGGATCTGACCCATTGGATCTAGTCTTCATTGGTGTGCTGTAGTTGTATTGTAATGCAACTTAAAACAATGTGTACAATTTAAAGACTGTTGGTTTTTGTCAATTTGTTTATAGGCAACTCATTATTTTCCCCTAGATTGCATCACAGGAACGTATACACAGATCCGCACCTAACTTACCCGTCCTGCCCCCATCACGTCCCCCATTTTTAGGTACCTTATGGCACTTACGAGTGCACCTTATCTAATTGTGCAAAGTCTGCACAGACATTGCCTCTCCCCCCTCCCCCCTGCCCTCCCCAGCTAATCAAATCCCTCCCCCATCCAACTTCTACCTAAGCACACCGTAGTAGGTCATTTACTAAAGATGCGCACCTTTTGTGTCATGTGCCCGGGTTAGTTGTGCTAACGAGTACCTATTTTTAATCTGCCTAACACTTTTGGGATTAAAATTATTATTATTCTTTATTTTTGTGTTAGGCCTGGCCAACTAGTGCCACTTCAGATGTTTTTAGCTTTGAGTTATAGACATCAGTTTTTTGATAATAATAAACTTCACATGGTACATGTGCCGCGGCGCTTCATCCCTGTATGACTTCACACGTGACATCACATATAGGCGCAGCACAGCAGTTCTGATTCACAGATGTACAGCTCTCCAGCAGCAAGTATACCTGTTGTTGGAGAGCTTAAGTGAGTGTCAATGGGCTCCATCTCTCCCCCATCCATGCCCAGGAGGAACTGCACACACACTGTATTATGTGCTATGGATGGGCTGAAATCATTGGACCGGATTCACACTACCGGACGTATTGCATATACGTCTGGAGTTTACCGATATTTGATACTGCGCATGCGTAGTATCTTTTTTACATAATCTACGTATCTTTTTGTTACGTGGATCGCGTATATGTGTGTATAGATGTAAAGATACACTTTCCCACCAATTCAGAGCTACAATTAATACAATTAATTAATAATTGCATGGGGTTTTCCAAACTACATGTTTGCATGTCAATAAGGCACAAAATGCATGAATGGTAGTCAATGGAGAAAATGACACACAACACCCATGTCTTAAGACATGAACAAGTTAAAATTGTGACTCCCCTAATGTATCTGGGTGAATACCTAAATACTTCCTGTTCCTGTGTTTCTCTTGCTGACAGACATAGTGTTACAGTGATTGCAGAAAGCAGCATTGGCAAACTGTCATCCTGTTCTCCTGCAATCAATTATTCCAGAGCAGCCAGTGACCAGAGTGCCTGGGGATTTGGGAAAAGATAGGCTGACGGTCAGAAGGCGAGGTAAGCGCCTCATATATGTCACCACAAAGATGGCACCACATAAGATGAAGTTCTCACTCTGTCTCAAGGGGAAAAAAGTACGGATCTTTATTTTCTGTCTGAACATCTGACTGTATGTGTACTGCCAAATATGGCTTTATTTTCATTATCGTGCAAAATAACTGCGTTATCTTTTACCTTATATAGAAAACTTGCGTTGTTTGGGTCTCCTTAACTTGTCACCAATCATCTTGTACACACAGGACCTTATCCAGACCTTCTGCACACTTGTCACTTCCCTCTCACTTGCTGACTTTGAACATAGAAACATATAAAGTGACGGCAGATAAGAGCCACATGACCCTTCCAATCTGCCCAGTTGTGTATTTAAAACTACACTGACCCTAGACCCTATTTGACCTCAATTTAGTTTAAACATGCTTGGGATAAATATAAGGATATCCAAAATCTCAAACTGTTTTACTGTGTTAGCCTCAACCACCTCTGATGGGAGTCTATTCCACTTATCTATCAACCTTTCAGTGAAGTAATTTTTCCGCACATTTCCTCTGAATCTACCACCCTCCAGTTTATATGTATGCCCTCATGTTCTATTACACCTCTTCCTTTGAAAAATGCCACCATCCTCTAGCCAGTCACAACCCTTGATATATTTGAAAGCTGCTATCATGTCCCCCCTCTCCCTTCTCTGCTCCAAGCTATACATGTTTAGTTCCTCTAGCCTTTCTTGATATGATTTGTTACACAGGCCATGGATCATTTTACTTGTTCTTCTTTGCACAGTTTGGCCTCCAGAACTGAACACAGTATTTCACACTGTTATTTAGACTTGGGATAGGAAACATCACCTTTCAACTCTAATACTGTTTGCAACAGATGAAATATGACTCCCCTGCAATCAACATGGTTTAGCCCAAGAGTAACTCATTTCAAGCACTTACTTAAGTCTGGATCCAGCCCAGTGTTAGTAAATCAACTGCACTAAAGTAGGCTTGGTTATCACATGATTTTTCATAGATATATTGATGAAATATGAGGGCAACCCAAAACACAATAGCAAACAGAATATACAGCTATTTGGTGTACAAGCGAATTGTTTGCATAGAAGAAAGTGAGTCAAGTTCTCTACATTGTAGATATAGACAGGAAGGAGAAGGTTCCTGTTGTCAGGAAACACCCATGAGGATTGGAGTGGGGTGCTGGAATATTGTTGATGGTGGGTTACTCTAGGACCGGCTAGCTTAGTGGATCAGTCCCGTTTGTAGATGTCCTATCTACTTTTATCTACTCCGGGGGCCATTTGGGGCCTTTACCTTGCTTTAATCTGCTCATCAAGATTAGCCATGTATTTGAAGGGTTTTCAAAACAAAATAGCACTAAATGATAGCCATGATGGTATGAAATGGTAAAACCCCGGCACGGATAATAATAAGCAAACTGAGCAGGTCAGCTCCGAATCATGTACAATAATACTTAGTATTGTTAAACATTAAATGAATTACAGTGAGAAACATCCACAGATAAACGATCACATCATGTAGTAAGAGTTTGTAAAATGGGTAAATACATAGAGTAACATTTAAGGGGTCACTGCAGTTTTAGTAATTTTGGGGTTAATGGCCTGTATTCACAGATCCGTTTTTTTAAAGTGTGCAGTTATACGCACACATGTAGCAAAGCAACACCCACAACACTCCCCCCTCCCGGCCGCGCAATTGTAGACTTACACCTACATAGACCACTCTGTTCTTTATGTGTGTACTTACGTATGTATATGTCTTCCGTGAGTGCGATTCTTTATAGCTGCGCCCTCGAGCGTTCATTTAATTGCCCCCCCCACTTTCTTTAATTTTCAAATACGTATTTTTTCCCCGCCCATCCGTACGTATGTCCCCAAGTGTGATTCACACGTCCGTGCCTAAAGCATTTCCGTGCGTATATTCTACGTAAGTTATGTAAACAAAGTTACTACACATGCGCAGTTAAACCGTACCTAAAAATACGCACGAAACTCCACGTGAAAAGGATCTGTGAATACGGTCCAATGTCTTTTGGCAATTGAAAATGTGCACCCCTTGTTATCAGGCTCTAGCAAAGGGAGTATTTAGTTTTTCACATTGCAACCATTCAGCATAACTGAGACAGGAGTTATTTATGACTTTTGCAGTAAGTTTTATTATTAAATTGGTTTGTCCTGGTAAAGTAGATTAATGCACCAAGTTTCATAACTGCTTCTTTTTCAACATGTGCGCAGTGTTTTTTCTGTAGATATCAGTATTAATTACACTCAGTACTTTTTTTCTGCAGGAAACTGTATTGACACTCACCTACATTTAAAACATTATGGACCTGATTCACACTTAAGAGTAAAATCGCGAACTTTCTTAAATATGCGCATGTGAAAAATCTGCAATACCTATTAAGAGAAAAGAAAGAAACCGATTAACCACTCCCCCTGTGTCAGGAGTACAACTTAAGGACAAAAGTCTTTCCTGCGTATTATTAGGTACATGCAGACTTTATAAGCTCTGAATCGGGAATTAGGTGCTTAAAATTGCTTGTGATTCAAAGATACGTAAATAAACGCACTGATTAGACTTTTGAAATGTAACTTTTTTTTTTACTAAAAGCAGCTCGTGCTCACATTAACATATGTAAACAAAAGTAGCCATTAAAAATACAACTTTAAATAAGAATAATCATGACATGATTTACAATACACAGAAACACATGCTGCATGAATAAAATGATCCACTATATATATAGACTTTTCTTAAACATTTTAAAAATAAGAATTTAAAAATAAAATCAGCACAAACAACCAATACAGTTAAATATAAGTAAATGTAATTGTAGTTGTTCACAAAAAAAAAACACCTTCACAAAATCTAACCAAATAATGGCACCTTTACAATGTTAAAGTCTTGCACAATATGCACAATCAGCATAGGATTAACTAAACGATCCTTTATCAGTTTCATTGAAAAACATACATCCATTGATTATAACCACGAAGCAGGTTTGGACTAAACTTAGTAAGAGAAGATGCATGGCCTCACAGCAAACAATGTGGTTCATCAACTTACAAGTGGTCGAGGGGTACCTTAACTTTTCCCCGCGTATGTTAGGCACTCCTACTTGTGAATCAGTCCTAACTCTGTTGGAACGCCCATACTGTGCATTAGTAGCCCGTGTACTGCTCATTTGCATTAAAATTCTTGCCCCTCTAGTCATGCATGTGGGATTCGTTACAAGCCGATGTGTGCATCAGTCCTAAGTCAGACGTTAGTGTAGGTGAATCAGTGGGCCATGGTTTCCGTGTGTATATTTGAGTCCTGGGCATGCGCAGCTTAAATGATCATAAAAAGCGTGAATATGGTCCTATATGCTCAAGCATAATCTCCCAGTTTTTTATTTTAGCAAGTTATTATAGTAATAGAATAGGAACACAATATATCAGTTGCATCTGTTGTGTAGTGTTTGGTGACAAATTTTCATCAGCAAATTGTGACATTTCATGAACAATCCTGTAGGTGAACAATAAAAAAATAATGTTTTGCACATATCCAGTTCTACTCCTTTTAAGTGGGTTAGAACAAGTATAGATGGAGCAGCAAAGCAGAACATGAAGACATGCAGTTGGAATTCAGAATGTTCTGTTTTACCCTTTGTACACACAATTTTTTGAGTGATATTTCTTTTAGCTCTAGTTAAGACAGATGTTTAGACAGTAAGTCCTAATATTTTTAATATATCGTTTTTTTTCCAGGTAACATTTGTCAACTCTTTAACACATGCATCACATGGATGAGACACATCATGTAACCTCAGTTTATCTTCAGTCTTCAGACTGGAAGGTCACTTACTTTATCTCCTGTCTGGCTTTAGGGAAGTTTAAGAGAGGGTATTTAAATGAAAACAAGTCAGATTGACATATATGAAATATAAACTATTCTAGATAAATGTAACCATTGCACTAGCAGTACTTTTGCCAATATAAAATACTTTGATTACTTTCCAAATAGTAATTTGTATGACCCCAAACTAAATGGGATGGCTTCTTTTGGTGGGGAGACAACAAATAAAAATATAAATGTCATATCAGGTTATTGTAAAGTGTCCAGTTTTATTTCAGGTCATACAAAAAAAGGTTAGAAACAACCACAGAAAAGATGACTTGGTGGGTTGAGTACATAGCAGGTAGAATGATTCACGAATGTAAGTTTTGCATTAAACAATTTTATTTATCTTAAAGAAGTAACCAAAAGCAAAAACTTATGCCATTTG
Source organism: Limnodynastes dumerilii (assembly GCA_011038615.1). Taxonomy (NCBI): domain Eukaryota; kingdom Metazoa; phylum Chordata; class Amphibia; order Anura; family Limnodynastidae; genus Limnodynastes; species Limnodynastes dumerilii. Next base: position 149,663 of record WWET01001413.1, on the reverse strand, counting down.
ACATTTAACAGTTTTTTGCTTGTTTTAAGTGAGTGCTTTCTACCTATATGTAAGCATTTTGTCTACTTATGTTCCTGTAGTGAATTGCTAATTAGTTCCATTAATTCCTTTCAATTAATCGCTCGTTAGTTACCAGAGTGGTCGCAGCAGGCTAGATGGGAAATGCTTAGGGAATGTTGGTGTGTGACACAGTCTTGCTTCTGTACTGATGAATGGACAGGGGCAAAAATCTAAATTAATTAACTTCTTTCATGCCAAAGGGGTGTTTGCAAATTCTACAATTATTGTTATAATTTTTTTTTTTTTAAATAAAAGTTAATCTTAAAACATAGCGGCTGTAAAGGAATGGATGAATAGCTTTAATGTTATATAACATATATAACATTTATTTCAGTTTTGTGCTACTAAAGAATGAGTTCAGGACTGATTCAAAGATAAAATTTTTCAACATTTGGAAATCCGAACGTATAATCTTCTATTGGTGACTAGCTGTGTCCATACATTCAAGTGATTACACCCATAATCACTCCCGTTGCACAGATAGACTTCTTAGACCCGGTTACACTCTCCGGGTAGAAAATCTGATTTCCGAAAAAATGGACATCTGAAAGTTTGTTTTCAGATGTCCCTTTTTCGAATACTTACACATTTATACTTTTTTTTAAATGAATGGGTGAGTATGCCGTTCGGCATTCTTCACCCATTCACTTTTGCAATTACCGTTATCCCTCCGCCTTCTGCGATATCCCTCTGCCACACCTCCGCCGCTGCTATCGCCAGACCTGGAACAGGTGAGTACACTATCTGTGCGGGTTAGGGTTAGGGTCATGCTTCAGGGGATGGAAGGTTAGGGTCAGGCTGCAGGGAAGGGAAGGTTATGGTCAGGCTGCGGTAGTTGGAGGGTTAGGATTAGGCTGCAGGGGAGGGAGGGTTAGGATCAAGCTGTAGTGGAGGGAGGGTAGGGTCAGGCTTCCAGGAAAGGAGGGTTAGGGTAGTGAGAGGAGAGGGTTAGAGTTAGAATTAGGGAATGGACTATTTTTTCTTACAGTTTCAGTGCACGAAGCTTTCGGTGCTCCGTGGATAGATTGTTATGCCTCATCAAGACATAGCAATCGAATTCCCAGCCAGTTCGCAACCGGAGCCCCACAACCCTTAAACCCTTACCTTACCTTAGGTTTACAACTTATGCAAATGTAAAACGTCAGTAGTTTTAAAATCTGAATTTGTATGCTGTCAGGCTGCGGTAGTTGGAGGGTTAGGATTAGGCTGCAGGGGATTGAGGGTTAGGATCAGGCTGCAGGGGAGGGAGGGTTAGGGTCAGGCTTCCAGGAAAGGAGGGTTAGGGTTAGGGTAGTGAGAGGGGAGGGTTAGAGTTAGAATTAGGGAATGGACTATTTTTTCTTACAGTTTCAGCGAACGAAGCTTTCGGTGCTCCGTGGATAGATTGTTATGCCTCATCGAGACATAGCAATCGAATTCCCAGCCAGTTCGCAACCGGAGCCCCACACCCCTTAAACCCATACCTTACCTTAGGTTTACAACTTATGCAAATGTAAAACGTCAGTAGTTTTAAAATCTGAATTTGTATGCTGTCCGTTAGTGCACCTATTCTGTGTAATGTAATACCAAGCCACACCCACTTGTGAGCATCATTACCATTGCCCTTTCAGCATCAACAACAAACGCAAATTTTTTGCACTATGCTGTTCTATATTTTCCTATAGTTAGTGGTCAAAGTGGAATATTATACTGTGGTACGCCACACTGCTAATTCTCCTTATAGTTTTACATTTAATGTTACAGTCACTATTCACATACAATTTCCATTACTCCACTTCAACCATTGCCTATCCTTGTTTCACTCGTGCAGTGCAGCCCCAGTACCCTGGCTCTCTATGTTCCACTAATGGTTGCACTTACAGAAGAAACAGTATTCTTTTTCAGTCTTTAATACAGTTATGTCTGCAGGAACAAGGTTCCTCATTGATAAGTGGACAAACTGAATGAGATCCTGCTGTTAAGTACTGAGGTCATATTTCCATTACTTTTTAGTGTAGGCCTAGCCTACTTGTGGCTCTCCTGGTTTTGTAATACTACAAGTCCAAGCAGGGGCGGAACTACCATTGGTGCAACGGCACAGGGGCCCATGCTGATACAAGGGCCCACAGCCATCATCAACAAACCGCCGAAGCTCCCCGCTGGGCTACCTGGGATATCATCAGGGTCAAAGCTTATTTTTGCACTTGGGCCCACAACTCGCTAGTTCCCCCTCTGAGTCCAAGCATACTTTAAGGCATAGCTAATACTTGGAAAATCATGCTTTAACTTGGAGAGTGACAGATCGGCTAGGCCTGTTTTTAGTGTTTTGTCAACATGACCACAAAAGCATTAATGTCATTGTAGTTTATTTGTACATATTTGTAGAGACTATAGTGGTCAATTGCATACAGCATTTTAGTATATTAGGTAAGCAAAACATTTTGAACACAGTCAGGCTTCTGCAAATTATATCTTTATGTGGGCAAGGTCATTTAATAAATAACCAAAAAAAACATATAAGCATATTACATGGCCATGGGGGTGGAGGGGGGTCTGGCATGCCCTATGCTACCAATAACTCCCTGCCTTGGTGTCATGGATTTTTTGAAGAACAATCAAATTACTGTCAGTGACATTGCTGTGCCTTAGAGCACAGAGTCTAGCACACCTTGAATATTGGTGTGTTTGATATGCAGGTCACAGTTCCTATAGATGGCTACCAGTGAGCTATGGAATCAATGGGAGTGATAGAGCACAGCAATGAGGATCTACCTCTGCTGGTTTTAAAATAGTTGAAAGGCAAAGCAGGTCCATAAAACAAGCGTTCTGCTTGCTGCAAAAAAAAAAAAAAAGTAGGAGATTTGGATGAAGTGTCTGGGTCTATGAAGGATGACAAAGTAGATAGGAATTTAAGAGAACTCAGAATACTTGAAGATGAAACACAAGTAATAATTATTAATTTAAAAATATTAGTTAGAAGATACACATGCTAAAACTTAAAGAGTGTTGGTGGTTTCTTAATGGTGAGGTTGATGGCTGTTGTTGGGTGCGAGGCTTTGTTCTTGTTAATGGTAATAAGTAATCATCTTCATCCCATGTTGCAGGATAAGGGTCTCCATAAAGGATATGTATGTTGTTACCTAATGGCTTGATGAGCATAAATCAATGCTATCCATATCATGACCTTTATAGTCATTAGGTCTGAACCTAATCAAGTCTATATTGTATATACTTAAGACTGTGAATTTCCACTACCATCGAGTGATGGTGTATCCATCCTGCACAGTTTCACTCAGTGAAGTGTAAATGCCAAGGTATATACATACATACTGGTCTAGTAACCACTCAGGTGAATTTATATTTGATATTATTGTCAACTACCCATATTTATTCATTAATATCAGAGAAAGGAGGTGGTTGACAAAAGGATAGAGGGCCCTACTCACAACATCTTCCAATCTACAAATGAGGTTGAAGTTAAGACATTGTTGTTTTAAACACTTTTGCAAGTAGTAGGAATGGGTAACGAAAACCTTATTACTGATCTGAAAGTTTTCTTGATATTTGGGATAGCTATGAATGGTTTATATAAAAGTCTTACTAAATAGGAAATCTGTATATAGATTATTAAAGGATTATTGGGATGTATGATCCTCACTCATAAATCTACTCAAATATCACGTGTCATCCATTATAACATGTTATTCCTTCACCAGAAATACATTTGAAAATAACATACTATTGTAGCATGCCCTTTAATCTATGCTTTTTAATATTTCTTGTTGTATTCAGAAAAAAAATTCATTCTTAATCTTAAAGTCATAACTGTGATAAAATGATTTAGCTATTCAGTTAATATTGCTGTTACCACGATACTAGGTAATTAATGTATATTTTATTACTTTATTAACAGGTTTTTATATAGTGCCATAATATTATGTAGCGCCTTACAATTTTAAACAATAATTCACATCAGCCTCTGTCCCACTGGAGCACTGAACCGACTAGGATATTTTGGAGTGTTGGGCAAAGCTGAGACATGCAGACATGGGGAAAACATACAGACTCCACGCAGATAAGGTCTTGTCCAGTAATGAAACGTATGGCCTTAACAGAAATGCTAACCACTTGAGCCATCATGCTATATTGTTGTTTAGTTATATGTCTACCTATCAGAAATAAACACTGTAGCCCATCCTTCTTTCAGCTTGCATAACTGGAACCATGAGCATTTATCCAATCTCCATGTGAGTTGTCCAACTGTCATAAATAGAGTATCCAAAGCAAAATGTAAATATGTCCAGAAAGACATAAATACATTAGAGACTGTGCAAAGAAGAGCAACTAAAATGGTCCATGGTATGTGTCACACACCATACAGAGACAGACTAGAGGAACTAAACATGTATAGCTTGGAGCAGAGAAGGGAGATGGGGGATATGATAGCAACTTTCAAATAGTATTATTATTATTATTAACGTTTATTTATAAGGCCCCACACAGTACCCGCAGCGCCGTACAGAGGCAAATATATCAAGGGTTGTGACCGGCTAGAGGAGGGTGGCATTTTTCAGAGAAAGAGGTGTAATAGAACACAGGGTCATGCATTTAAACTGGAGGGTGGTAGATTCAGGGAAATGTGCGGAAAAATTACCTCACTGAAAGGGTGATAGATAAGTGGAATAGCCTCCCATCTGATGTAGTTGAGGCTAATACAGTAGAACAGTTTAAACAGGGTTTGGATAAATATAATGATATCCTAGATCTCAAACTAAATTGAGGGTAAATAGGATCTAGGGTCAGTATAGTTTTAAACAACTGGGCAGACTGGATGGGCCATGTGGCTCTTATCTGCCGTCACTTGCTATGTTTCTATGTTTCTAAATCACCTAAAAATTTGAACTTTTAACAGTTTTAGGACAGTGCCCCTCCTGAACTGATGACTTCACATCACAAAACTTAAAGTTAATCAATAATCTTTTAATTAAAATGCATCTATTTTCCATTGCTGATTTTAAAACAATAGAAAATAATTTATGTATGTAATTTACTGTTACAGGGTTGGATCCTGACCCCTGCACGCTACGTGCGGGGGTCTGTCCATCCAATAGAGAGAGGAGAGTGCACGACCCTTGTCACTCCCCTCTCTCATTATTCTGGCATAAGCCTGCCTTAAATCAATCGTGCAGATCACCAGTCCTTACGACCGCTGAATCGCACAAGTGTTCCGTACGATACTTGCTACGCTAGTATGCATGCGCCCTCCAATCAAATCAGGCCGCTTGCACAAGTGGACTGACGTTCTCAGCCCACGTCCAGCCCACGATCTTTATGCAGCTATCATTAAAAGAAAAACCTTATCTGTGAAAACCTAGTGAAAATGTTAATGGAGCACCCTCTTTAATATCTAGGATACCTTTTATAAGTCCCTATAAGATTTACAAGTGTCTGGAAACTTAAATGTGCAATTATAGAACAAATTTTTATGTTAAACTTTTTTTTCACCAACTTCAGTATTGAAGACCTCATCCACTCATTATAAGCATCATCATTTAATATTAATATAGCATAGTACCAATCATTGGGCCTGATCCAGACCTCTGTGCATGTTCTGTACTCTGTAAGTCCAGTTCTGTTACTCCCCTCTCACATATAGAGTTCTGGACACTTACGTGTTCAGAACATTACCTTAATTTTGACGCATGCATCTGCGTCCACTCGACAGTAGATCCATGCGGGAGTGCATACATACCATCCATTTGGTACAAACTACTCTGCTCCTCAGTTTCCAACTGTCAGTTACTATGGTAACACCATTGTTAAAGAGGCAGATAGTTTTTTAAATATCAGTTAATTCATTTAAACCAGGTAAGTGACAGTTGCAAGCTCAGGAGTGGATAAATTGTACCTAATGGAATGGGTCACGTTGGAGGGTCTGTGCATAGCACTGCCCACTCTCCATCCCCTGTATGCCTGTCCTTATCCCCAGATTAGGCATGCGGCTCTGAAGTGATGCCTTGTCTGACAGATCTCCTAGCGTACAGAACTAATTTCACATGTGCAGCGCCAGAAAAACACCCAACTTCTCTGCACGCGGCTCGCGAAAGTCGGGTATCGAACACTAATCTGGATCAGGCCCCTTTTTTCTTTTTTGGGATTGTTTGTCAACTATTACATGAGAAAATAGTATTATATTAAGGTTAACATTGAAGTGTGTTTCTTCTTTACATGTTATACTTAACTCAAAATATTAATATGCAGAGCTACAACTCCTATACAATAAGCAGAATAATGAACTACTTTTCCTTGGCAACACACAGTTAATTAAAAAAAAAACAAAAAATAAAAAGAGATCATTTAAACAAAATCTTTCTTTAATCACCTTTTCTCTCTGTGTTTTATTAATTCCCACAAACTATATACTGGGTGATTGACGGGCGGCCGGCTTGAACGCTTCGCTCGGAAAAGCCAGCCGGGGCCATGGTCTCCATAGCAACCAGTGGTGTGAAGCGGGCGAACCATTCTGCAAACGAGTCTCTAGACACGGATTAACCCCTCAAGCACTTATTCTTTGCTGTCCTTAGAGAATAATGATATCCCTCCATCACTTAACTGTATATCATTTGAAATAATCGTAATGACAATCTGTGTTCTTTAGAATAGCCTTGTGTGTTCGACTCTACATTTCACAAGAGCAATTATATAAAAAATAATGTAAATATTTTAGAGGACAATTTGCTGTTTATGAATAACTTCACAGGTCTTTTTATGATATAAGATATCAGTGGTTTATACTGTAGATCCATTATATATAGAAGACACAGTGGGAAACATGTATGCAAAACATTTGTTACATCTAAACCTGAAAGGGATTTCTTGTGGTAGGTATTGTGAGGAAAAATATGATATGCTTTTACCAATACACTATTATAATTGATTATATTGTTATCAATTGAATTGATCTTCTATTTTATAATTTGTTTAAGCCAATGGGAGTGTGTTATTGTTTCACTCCCTGCTTATTCCACTTATTTCAAGAATAGTTTGTTAGGGTTTTTTTTTTTGTTCTCTTATACACTAGTATATTTTTCATGAATGCAAATAATGACTGCATGCATGCATTGTAAGTAATGCAAGTTATCATCTGCCATATCTTTACTTGTTGTTTGCTTTGTATAGGTTGCACATGTCAAGGGGAATCCTGCATTTGTGTTCAGCAGAAACAGCACAATATACTGAAGAGATAATCATTGCTTGGTTTCTAGCCAGTGCTCTAGAGTTTAGAGCGGAGGAGGCAGCCTGGAGAGTGTGTGGGTGCAGGACATAAAGATACAAAAGACTTTGCACATATAAAGACAATAATATATTCTGGTAGTGTGTGTGTGGTTAACCTTGTGTAGGGTACGTCAAGCATTGTTTCAGTTTCAAAATATTGTAGGACAGGACCCTCCTTTCCTGTCACACCAGATTGTTGTATTGTCCAGATGCCACAGCCTGTACAATTATAAAAGTCTGTGAGATTTAGCTAGGATGTCAGAGCCTCTAAGTGAAACTCCGTAAAATAGAGATTGGAGGATTGAAAGAAAGGTTGTCTGACATATGAGTTTGGTAGTTGATGGCACAATACCATCCCAAATTTTTTTCAGAGGCAGGTATGCTATAAGCATACATATCAACATCACATAATTAAGGTAATAGGTTATAGACATTAATTTATTGCTTTCATATAAGTGCAGCTACTGGAATTATTTTCCGAATGCACTGAAATATATATTTAAGGAAAAGTTTTACATGGATTCTATATGTTACCTTTACTTGCAAAGATTACCACTCATTTTAGTGTTATCACCTATGTTATATAATGTTCTTATCTACCCTGGGTGTAGTATGCTAGGGTGACATTTTAAGCACCAACACTAACGTGCCAACAGGGTTAACTCATCAACACTCTTTTGGAGGAGAGAGCATGGGCACAACAGAGGAGGGTGCAGGTGGTTGCAGGAGTGGGGACATGGTAAGAAATTGTTTTACTATACTTTTTTATTATTTCAGCAATGATGCATCTGACATTGTGGTAGATCCAGAACTCCGCAATCCGTTTACTAACGTAGCATATTTACGCGTGTGTACCTTTTATACACTCCCCTAGGCACACCCCTTAAATGTACGTACTTTGACTGATTTCCGCTTTTTAAAGCCTACATTAACTTTTTGGCGCGTAACCACTCTCATCCGCACACGTACGGATGGACAATGCGGACTTATGCAGCTAAGCACACCCATACTGTACAATTTAAATGAAAACCCCCACCTACATTGTGTAATTTAGGCGTACTTTTGGCTCACATAAAATTGGCACGCCCACACTTACGAATTTACGTAATTAATACGAGAATGGCCTACACGCTCAGAGTTACGTTATGTAGCGTATCATCTGTCATGCGCATGCGCAGTACATACAAAATTGCGATTTTACGTGTCTGCCAGGCGTAAATTCGCACAGAAGCCTTGTTCTGGATCTGCCCCATTGTGTTATTGTCGCCAAAGTGACCTTAACCAATCTATGGTAATCTCAACGATATTTATATTCATGAATGATTTACAAAATATCATAGCTTTAAATATGGCCACGTGGCTGCAGCAGAGGGTGTGATATGTGGGTATTCAAGGCATTCCAGGCGCCAAAATATCCTAAAAATGTAAGCAGTTGAAATTTGACTGAGAGTTTCCACCGTGAGAAAACATATCTCTTGTATGTATAGTACCTGTATTACAGATACAAAGAATGCTCTCAATAAGCCTAAACTATGAAGGAATTATGTTCCGCCAATGTGAAGCCCTACTATTTTAAGAAATACTAATCATAGACAGTTAGACAGTCGGTTCTTTTCTTCTGTGATAAGGAACCTCACTTTTTTGTCTGCAAAGACAACTGAAATTAATGTTTCACTACTGAAAGAATGCCTCAGTCTGAGACACAAGTAATTGTGGGTGTGGGTGTCCTTGGATTCACATTTGTTCTTGATGGGAGGAAGTGCTTTCAGGAAAATAAATAAATATACACATTGATTATGGGTGGGGTTCACATCATTTATATTACTACATCACCTATATTACTACATCACCTATATTTCTACATCACTTATATTATTTTTATTTTTAATTAATTTCTTCTAGTTGTTCTTCTATCTATCTATCTATCTATCTATCTATCTATAT
>WWET01001413.1:113696-127434 GCA_011038615.1 Limnodynastes dumerilii | reverse complement strand
CTTGTTGTAGGCCGCGGGGGGTGGGACTTAAGGTTTGGGTTAGGGAGTGGGTTGGGGAAACAGCATTGCAGTCGATATCCCAGCCAGATCTGAACTGGCTGGGAGCGAACGGCCCTTTCGAAATAGGGCCGTTCGCTACGGGGACCCATACTCCTTTTAACCACTACCACTCTCACAGACTAACTGCGAGGGAATACCTCAAGCTGTCAGTGTCAAGTGCATGGAAATTCACAAAAATATTTAAGGACCACATATAGACCTTCGCAAAACACATGCACACACAACGCACTTTCATAACTGATTAGAATCCTCCAGACCCAGACTTCCATAATGGAAGTGCTTCTGACGGGGGATTATGAGATTATTTCAGCCCTTCTGCACTATCCAGTCTTCCATATTATCCCCATTTTACATGGCAACAGTGCAAAAATTATTAAGGGCTTCTGTAATCGTAAGTTTGTTATGTGCGAGAGGAGTTACCTCTGCTCGCACACCCGGTTGTTAGGATATAGCGGGGATTCAGATCCAGTCTAGAAGAGACTGAAGGAAGAGAGAAGGAATATCCACTTTCAGACTTTGGGCTCTATTTACTAAGAATGCCTGAACGTAGCTCAGGCAAGTTCGAATTCGCTCTCTGAGAACTTCTGAGCTACGTTCAGGCGATTTACTAATACTCACCCTCTGCTGGCTGTCCCGCGATGACATCTGAACTTTCTTCTGTCATCGCGGGCTTTCTTCGTATGTCTGGAAAGTCTGCACATGCGCAGTGGCTCTCTGCTGGGACTTTGTAAAAAAATGATGTCCCAGCATGAGAAGCACTGCGCATGTGCAGGCTCTCCATGTTGGGACCGGCATCTGCGGACAGATGCGCCTTTGGTCCGGTAAGTATTTAAAGCGATTATTTTGTTTTCTTTTATTTCTGTTGTTTTTTTTTATTGTTTTTTAATTTTCGAAAAAAAAATTTATTTTAATTTTTTAAAGACAACGGTATTTCCGTATATTCCAGAGGTCTACCCATACATATACCCCTTTTTCTCCCCCTAATAACAGCTATTAGGGGGAGAAAAGAGGGGTTTTATGAGGAGATTGCTGGAAGAGAAGTCTGAATGCCAGTCTGAAATGGCGTTATTTTAACTCTCAGAGCAGAGTATAAAACTCCGCTCTGAGGGTTAGTAAATAGCCAGCCCCATTGAAAACAACGGGCTGGCAAGGACAGGTGAAACTGGTGATTTCCATGGCGGTGCAGCTGTTGTAAATAGCAAAAAGTTCATTTTTGGAGTTATAACTTTATAACTCCAAAAATGAACTTTTTAAAGCTTTAGTAAATAGAGCTGTTTGTTAGAAGTTTCATTTTAAGTTTAGATGGGTCAGTATGCACCTTCTGATCAGGTGTGCAATCCAGCTGACACACAGTTGAGCAATAACTATAGTGAATGTAGTTTTGAATGTATAATCAGAACTTTGCATTTGTTTTCTTGTTTTATTGCAGGGCCTCCTATCTATCTATATTAAACAATTAAGTGTGCAGCAATTAATCTGGCCATACACTAGTACGATTGTCGGTCCCACCAGCGTGGCTTCGGCTGATCCCTGTCTGTACTACTCCCTGCAATAGCCACTGTTGCATATCATATGTATTATGCTGCTCTGACAGTTTTGAAAGTATACTTCAGAGCAGTCAGAGCATCTTTGCACATAGATATGTAGCAGCACCTTTCAGGAATAGGGAGCAATTCAGCTAAATCAAACATGTCAAAAGACCAAGACCAAGACTGGTGCATTTATTTGGCATTTGAAAAATTTATCTTGGCCTTTAACTACAGCGATTATTTGTCCGATCACCCAATATTTGGGTGACCTGGCCGATAATCGCTCTAGTGTATGGCCAGCTTTAGAATCCTCTGTTACGATCTTCCCCTCATGTCTGTGCATTCTGAATGTATTTGATCCGAATTTGTGTTCTGCACATGCACACGCATCCGTGCTACCCGACTGAAACGGATTCCACTCTTTCGAGACTTACAGTATAGGTGCCAACGGACTGCGTGTCCATCCAGATTTATGAATCCCCTGCAGTTTTATGTTTTCAGGAGTCTGAAAACTTAAGGCAATATATTGCTATCACAAGTCCATTGGTGCAAGAGAGGGGGTTAGCAGAGCGATCACAGATGTGTGGATATCACAGCCGTGTGATTGCGGCTCTTTACACATGCATTACTCACAGATCCAGTCACAAAAGAATCAAAACTGAGGATATTGTCCATAGTGCGTAGTTTGTATAAATGATACACTTCTGCCCAGTAGCAGTTATTTCTCACTATTTTCCATTCACACCATCCATTCTTTAGGCGCTAGCATTAGATCATTTTCTTTTTTTCCCCTCATAACATATTGTGCGTGTTTTTGAGTACATGTGTGTGTTTGTGCGTGTGTCCCACACATCTAAAAAACACCCTCCTTTTTTCAGCGGCTCACAGTTGACCTATCCTACTCCTCAACTCTCTGCTCCTAACTTCCCCCACAGGCTGCGTTTTGTTTCTCTTCCCCCTCTCGCTCTCCTCCACCACCTTACTCAGTGCTCTCCCCCTCTGTCTGCCAAAGCTAAGCTCATTGATATGCAGGAGGCTTTGCTGAGCAAGGTACTTTTCTCCCTTGGCCGATGCGATGTGGAAGCAGAGAAGGAGGTGATAGAGGAGCAATGACGGCAGTGAGGCAATATCTGAATTTTAAGCAGCTTAACCCCATGTTTACCAGATCTGCTTGGATATACTAAACCTAAGTGTACCTCCAGTTACTTACAGATAATCCAATAAATACATTATAATAGTTTTTTGCATCCATACCTTCTTTCTCATTTTTTTTATTTAATGCTATTTTGTTTTTCTTTTGCATTCTCTTGTTATTTTCTCTTATGCCCCACCACCTTACACACTTCTGTTTTGTATGTCATGTGTTTTACTGCTACACTCTATACTAGTGTGCACATTTTCTGCATATACAACAGAGGTTTCAGGGTAAATGTTTCACTTTACAGGTTTCTATGCCTTTTACTACATTTCACTGAGTTACCAAGCAAATGAATGTCACTGAAGGCAGTTTTTTCTTTAGCCTGTACACAACAGAGACAGAACACCTCTTCACAAACAAATGGTAGCAAACAGGAAACAACTGGAGCTGTTCAGGTCATAGATTTGGGTAAAACAATACAGCTTATTCTTTTCTACAATGTGTTGTAAAAATGTGGATTATATGTACAGCAAATAAAACAGTGCTCACCTATTGTTCTGGTATATCAATCTTAAACAAATTATTTTTTTGAAAAACAATTAGTTTAATCCCACAATTATTACATGAATAGAGTAGTGGCAAATGACTATTTTCAAGAATTTACTGTATCAGAGTAGTCAAAGATTCTTCAGTATTTTATATTTACATTCCATTGAGTAGGACCAATGGCTGACACCACGGGAGTGCAACGTTTGCAGACCGAGAGCCAGCCACTGGGCTTGGCGTTTCCAATTAGCATTGAGGGGTGTGCCTAACCATGCCTTAAAACCCTTTCCCCATGCACCAAATAATTGCTGACTCACCCACTGCTGCCGCCAAACCTATGCCCCGCCTGAAAGAAAAACACATGTTAACTTGTAATCTTAATACAACTAAAGGGGAGGGAAACATTTTGAAGAAAGAGGCAGAAAAATGGCAGCACCAGAATATAAACCCTGAAGCTTGCCCTACCCAGCCTGCCCCCAGACTCATTTTAATTGGCTGACCTAAATTTGAGCCTTATACCCTGTTACTGGCATGATTCTTTATATGGCCAGTTGTTTAAGGGCCTTCATGCTTAAACAGCATTCAGTTTCTATGATGATAGTGTAAATATAGCATTAGTATATGGTATAGCATTGCAATTCTATGTGAATCCAGTAGTCATCACAGTTGTCTAAATTCCCTGCTTGATTGGAAAAACTATGCTTTGCATTGCAAATATATGGCAATTTTTTATATGAGCAAATAATATGTTTTACACACAAGATTAAACGACTGATTTAATTACTGTGCATTAGCAATCTATACATTATCAACATATAATAAACTTTTCTGTATATTGTTGTTTCCTGTAGTTCAGAGAGCAAAGTGTGAAAGGGGACCAGTGTTTACACTACCAGTAATGGTAGTCATGAACGCAGTGGCCCAGACTATTTTACGTAATCTCCGTATCTCAGTACCCTTGTTTCATTTGTTTCATTTTTATATATCCATTGTTACAAAATAAATGACTCTGCAGTTTGTCAAATTACACATTTTTATTTACTTTCCAAGTAATTCTAAGACAACATACATTTACTGATATCTTGCCCCACTGTGTTCCTACTAAGTAAGCTGTGCTCTGTTTTGTTAATAACACTGTGGTTGATTTACCTTCTGCAAACAATTTAATCCAATAGATAGAAAATCAGTGACTATGACTGCATAACTTCTAGAGCACTACTTAAACAGATAGCCCTTCTGTATCATTCTGTATCTGTATGCTTAATCATTTCTGGCAAAGAGCTACTGTACAAAGTACTCTTATGTGAGTGCACCATTTGCTGTACTCCTTCTCACACTGGGGGAAGTGCATAGTATTAAATTATAGTAGTTTGCTGTTAAAGGAATGTCATTTCTGTGCCAGATTTGATAAACGGTTGGATGTTGGTCGTTGTCATAGTAACAAGACACAACTTTGGTTAAACACTTCCGCCCTTCAGCATTTACTATTGTGCCAAACGGTTTCCCTTAGAGAGGATGTCTTCAGCTGAAAGATATGCTTAAATAAAAAATCCTGTGATGTAACCCCTGAGTTACCAAAATGGTCATATCATTAAATGGTATAAAAATATAATCTGTCTGTAATCTAATACATTTAAATGTGATTTGGTATAAAGTTAGTAAAGTTGGGATAACAGCTATTAATGGACACTGAAAAGTTGAAAAGTCTGTGGATTTATGTGTTAAAGACTGTATATTAAATTGTAACAAGCAACTAAAACACCAGTTTTATACATGAGGAGAATGTTTTGTTTTTGTTTTTGAACAATATCCAGTTGGACAATAGCACATCTGTCAAAACTGTTTACCTGATAGTTATCTCTTATGTATGAATAATCAACGCTAAATAACAATAAATACAGCTATTAAAGAAAAGTCAACTTGTATGGATAGACATGAATGAACAAACCAAAATCTCTACCTCTCTGTAATGCCATCATATTGCAAAGTATTTCTTTTTAAATTACTCTATTGACTCCTTAAACTTGTGAGTCACATTATAGTCCTCTTTAAGGAAAGTCTGGCCTCTTTTGTAATGTGTACAGACACATCACCATTCATGCTAATACAGAACAAATGTCACGTTCACACAACTTTCCTTTTACTTATACAGTGCTAACATATTAATATCTATATATTGTTTTGCTTTCTACAGAGTGCAGCTGCTGCTCCCAGTCCTGTGATGGGCAACATGCCTCCAAATGATGGAATGCCAGGAGGACCCATGCCACCAGGTTTCTTTCAGGTAACACTTTAGCTTTTTTTTTAATTTCTTTATATAATATGTACCAACAAGACATAGGAACTAATAACGTCAGCCGACTTACACAAGCTGCGTGCGTAAATTGGACTGTAAAAGTGGTTTGCACATGCATGCGGCAAATGTTACATATCGGAACTGTAATTGCAATTCCGTATGTTCAGAGTTCAGAGTTCCATGCGTTAGGGCTGCACGTCCACGCATTGTAGGTGGGGGGAGACATTTACTGTATATTGTTGTACAGTAAGGGCAGAGTTAGGCACTTATGTACGTCAGTGCGTTTTGTCCGCATAGAGATCCATCCAGAAAAGTTACGGTAGGGTTATGAACATGTATGTCAGTTAAAATTCACCCGTCAGAGGAGAGTGTCATGGGAGTATAGTCCTACAGCTATTAGCCAGACAAGGAAGTGTATTCCTTGGTTATGGAGACTTTCTCTGATTTAAAGCATATTGTATTCGTACCACTGTTTTTCCCCCGTTCCCATGCATTAGCTTGTGTGGTACCAGCATAGACGTTATTATATTGTACATAGATATTGCTCTCCAAATACAGGGAGCAAGTGGCCATTAGTCGACCATTAATGTATTATTGTAAAGCCTTTGTGCTCAGCTGCCTAATAAGAAACAAACATTTTGAAATATATGTCCAAAAAACTTATATATCAATTAAATATTCTGGACGTCAGCTATGCATAAATAGATATTTACTGATATCATAAACAATACAGATCACATTTTTTTTAAACTCTGAACCAATGTTTAAAAACAGGGTAGGAAGTTTAATACTAAGCTAACAAAGGGCACCAAATCATGGAAGTATAAAAAATGTGCACTGTATTCTGATTCCATCTGATTCCATATAATCAAACCTGATTATTAATTTTGTTTTAAACTATGAATATCCGGGATTCTTGTTTCTGTACTCTGCTGAGTTTATTTACAGCACAACAGACAGGTGTTACTAGCATTTTGCTTTTTCATAGCATTGCAAATAAAGAATTTCTAAAGAATCCCACAAGCTATAGACTTATGTATTCTCTGATTGCTATATAAGCCTTAATTAATGACACATATGTTGCAAAATGTATATGTGGAGATGCAACTGATGTTCTGATTTTCAAGGTGTTGAACAAAAATATTATATGAAGCGCTTATGAATGGGATCCATTTTTATACACATTGGGCCTGATCCACTTTACTAAGGATAATGCACTCCCCCTGGCACTCCCCTCTCATGTATGTAACTTAGCTGACTTACGTGTTCAGAACCCTACTTTAACTTTTCCTTTTGTATCTCTGTGCGTACGTAATGCCTTGTCATACGTAAGTGCCTAACTCAGCCCATACTGTACTATTTAAATGCCTCCCTCCGTCCACAATGTGTATATTCAGCCTGCGTAGTATGGCTGTCACACCCTGTCATACGGAGTTACTTGCAGGTTACGTACGATCAGAGTTGCAATGAGTAACATGTCACGCGCATGTGCAGTGCGTTCTCACAGCCAGATTTACACATGCCGCATGCGGAAATTGGCTGTCTAGATCAGCCCATTCTCCTGATTCAGAGGCTCAAATTAATTAGATAAAAAAATTGTTCAGTTTTATTACATTGTCGAGAATCCTTTTCAGGTAAAGACTAGAACCCATGGACATCACCAAATGTGTTTTTTTCTTTGTTATGTCATGCCTTTACTACAGCTGTCTTCATTTGTGGTTTTGTGGGTCTTAGTTTTGTCTTCAGCAAGTGAAATGCATGTTCAATTGGGTTAAGATCAGGTGATTGACCCAGTTATTTTCATTTTAATTTTATGCATTAAAAAACTCCTTTGTTTCATTCACATGTATGTTTAGGGTCATTGGGCCTGATCCAGACCTACGCCGATGCGCTGTGCTTACTAAAGCACAGCGTATCGGCGTNTAACTTCAGCCGGCGTAAGGAAGGGGCCATACGCTCGCACAGGAGCGTTTTGCCGCTTAGCCCGCCCTCCTACCCTCATTTAACTACCTCCCCCCGCCAAACTACACTAACCTTAACGTAGGGACGCTGGAGGACGTCCCCTCCAGCGTACCTACAGCGCTGCTATGGACGCCCGATCCACGATCAGGCGTTGCTGTAGCGACGCCGGGCAACATCTGCCCGGTGCATGCGCAGATCGGCTCAAAAGCCGATCTTACGCTAACGCCCGCCGTCCTAGCGACGGTGGGCGTTATTCTGGATCAGGCCCATTGTACTGTGAAGCACTGTCCATTTGACTCTGCTTAATTTGGCTGAATCTGAGCAAACAGTATATCCCTATACATACCAGAATTAATCTGGCTGCTTCTGCTTTCTTCAATAAACAATAGGACCATATTCACAGTTAAGAAGACGAAGATAAGAACGAACAGATTCGCAATAATACGCATGGCAATTTCTTTTTTTTTGTTAACTGACTTAAGAAGGCTAAAAGCAGCCTTATCTTCCTGTGTGTATGTCTCTTCTTAATATACTAAAGTACGCAGATACTTAGCAAACCACACCCTGTCTGCCTCATTTAAATGCCTCCCCACACCCACTTTTCTTACCTTCCTTCTTGACTTGGTCTGGTACGTCCCTTCTTACTTAACTCATAATGAACGGCTTTGTAAATCGCTCTTGAGGGATCTACGTTCCTAAATCCTACGTAGATTGTGTAAATAAGGGTACTACGCATGTTCAGTTTATCCGTTCTTAAAAATATGCACACAAATTGCAGCAGCTTCTTAACTGTGAATCAGGAACCCAATGACACTGACACTGCCACAACCATGCTTTACAGATTTTGTGCTATGCTTTGAATCATGATCCATTCATAGCCTACTCCATACTTTTTTCTTTTTATGAACCTGGCCTTCTAATTCTTGAGGCTTATGACTGCACTTTGTTGTAAACCTTCAGTGTTTGTTCCTGTGAAGTTTTCACATCATGGTAGACCTGGATGATTATATACCTACCTCACAGCAACAGCTTCCAAATGCAACTGTCACACTTGGAGAGCTTAACGAAACAGTAGCCCACATCTGTCCAAGAGCAGCTTTTGAGTGAGTTGTCCAATTATTTTTGGTCCATTAAAAGTTAGGGAGATTCAATTTAACCCTTCCTCCAATTTGGATATAAATACTCTGAAACTAAAGCAGATAGGACCTGATTCACACCTAAGAAAATTCTGCTTCTTAGGTGTGGAGATATGAAAAATGACCTACTACGCATGCATAGTACGTTATTTATGCAATCTATGTAGCAGTTAGGTAGTAGTAGTAGTTTAGTAAGAAAAAGGCGACGTAATTCTGCCTCGGGGAGTGTTTAGATAGAAATGGGAGGGGGCAGGGATTTAGATTAGCTGGGGAGGCGGGAGAGGCATTGTCAGTGCGTAGTTTCCTTCTTAAGAAGCAAATTGCGCCCGGTAAGATAAAGTAGCCCAATGGCACTCTTAAGTTCCAAGTGGTCAAAGTGCAAAACTTGAAATGTGGTGGTATGTTAACATAGAAATAATAGAATTGAATGGAGATTTATAATAAAGATCTATAGAGAGAGAGAGTTATAAAAACAATATATAATTAAAATGGTTTTTTTTGCCTTTTGAAAACCATACTTTAGTTTTATTTCTCTTGTAAGACCATGAATGTGTTGGCCATGGTTTTGTAAACTTGCACTTAATTTAATTTGCTACATAAGAGAGTGTTATTTTAACCTTTATTTACCTTCTCGATTCTTTCTTTATACTTGTTCTATCCAGATTCACATTGCTCAAATGCTGTTTGACAGGATTCAAGACAGCTGTATTAAGCTGTGTTTTTTTCCCCAGCAAGTGAAGCATTTAAACACTGGCCATGTAGTCTAAATCAAGCAGTGCTAAGCCCTCTTGTATCCCAAAGGGTATATATCAGCAAGCAGGAGACCTCTCCAAACAGGATTATCAGACAGTGCTTGTCTGAGCTTCACAAGAACTGGGACAGTAGGCTTTTTAGCTAGAAAAGAAAATTTGCTGTGCAACGTATTCGTTTGCTATAACACAGTCGGTCTTAAAGAAGAGAGCAAGAGGGTAAATGCTAATTTTACAGCATTGAACTTTTCCATTGTTATTTCTACTAAAAAGTGAGACTTCAGTCAGATTATTGCGCCTTTTTCCTGCCCTAGTTTGTGCTAGCCGTCTTAAGTAGTAAATTACAATAAGGATATTGGTGCTAAGACGTATAGGTGACCCAAACATGTGACCATATGATTGCTTTAGTGGCTCACATTTGATTAATTTAATCAATCCAGCATGGCTGCATGACTAGCAAGTCTATCATAAGACATAAGAATTCATTTTACATTTCGTGTCAGGGTCATAAGGTATATCAATATTTTGGCGTTTTACCTATATAAATAATGCATTGTTTCTGTTAGGATATTATTTCACACTCTAAAATTGCCTATGAATTTTTGTGTGCCTCTTTTTTATGTGATTGTTTGTTTACCACATAGCTGTGGCGTTACTAACAAATGTTGGGCACTAGTGCAAAATTATACTTTGGACTCTACCCCCTTGTTGGTCGAGGTCTTTTGAGAAGACTCAACTATTAATGTGCAAGAGCCTCATAATCTGGATTGCCTATGTGTACAGTCCGTGTCCACAGGATTTATGTATGTGTAGCATCTAATGTGTTAGATTAAGTAAATTAATGTAAATTTAAGGAAAATAAATACTTGTCCCCCCAAGTCTGCCAAAATTGTCCCATTATTTTTATTTACAGGCCCAAGGAGCTGATACCCACCCCCAACTTAGCCAGGGCCTGTGTTTTGTTATAGAAGGATTTTCCAAATATACGTAAAATATAATGTAAGAATATAATGTATGTACATGTAATTTATTGCATCTGACATATTACCCCACTAGACCTGCCTGGGCCTCTTCTTCCATCATCTATTCAGCGGTGCAGCTGGCCATAAATCTCAGCCGTGAAGATGGAGGGGGTTGGTTTCTTTAGTATTCCCTCAGATTACTTTCTCTTTCTTTCTTTCTCTCTCCCTCTCTCTTTAATTGTTAACAGCTTCTGAAGCAGCCAGAGAGAAAAATGAGGGCTTGCTCTGAGAAATTCTACATCATCTGGGGGTGTTCCAGGGGAAGACATACAATGCTTGAGCTCCCATGTATTCACACATCAACGTGGGATACATAAAAGAGCAAACATTTCACAGGGCTTTGCATGCCGCGATCAAGTCTATTGAGCAATACACAGAGCATTCTAGTGAACACTGTACTATACAGAGTGCCCTTGTGTTCAGTTTACAAGGCAGACAGCATTCTAGTAGTCTGTATAGAAAATAGAGGATAGAGGTTTTAATGATCATTGTACAATATGTAAAGCATCCTAAATGACCAATATACAAGATTAGAGAATTATACTGGCCAGAAAACAGCACAATACAGACTAGATTATAATGAATGATAATCAGCTTAATAATTTACAATCTCATATGCATATCTGTTACTTCTATATAATGGTAATCATATCTTGAAGATCACTATTCAATCCAAATTACCAAATGTCAATTCTGTACTCAATCCTCCAAATCTATGGTAGTTATGTTGAACTGGAGAATTGCCAGGAAGTTTTCATACCCAGTTTGGTATATTGTAAGTACTCTGTATGACTTTTTCCAGTTATATTATAACTGCTGGTGTGGAAATCTTAGATAGGAGGGATGAAATCAAAAGATTAGAACAAACGTAATAGGCCTGTGATTTTGGTGTTATTAGTATACATTTGGCTTAAGGCCTAAAGTTGTTGCATGCCATTTTTATGACTCTCCCAGAACAGTTTTGCAATTGCCATGAACCAGCAACAGTCAAGGGCCGTAAACCAAATAATTCTGCATGAGAAGGACACAAACAGCATTTAGTTAGATTTAATAATAAATTCTAATTATGAAGAGATTATATCAAAAATAATTATATATAGACTAAGGGGTAGATCCAGAACTACGTTTGCCGTACGTTTATTCGCGTAGCGTATTTTCGTGTGAGTAAATTCGTTACCCTCCCATCGGCACACCCCTTGAACGAACGTATTTTGTCAAGATACGCTATCCAAACCCTACCTTAACTTTTTCCAACGTACGTATGGTCTAATTTACGCAGCTAAGCACGCCCATACTGTACACTTTAAATACAACCCCCCACCTACTTCACGTATTTCAGACGTATTTTTGACGCACGTAAAATTGGAACGCTCACACGAAAGTATTTACGTGACACATACGTGAATGGCCCATACGTTCACAATTACGCTACGCTATTGAGCGTATTTTCTATGGTGCGCATGCGCAGTACTTACAAATACGCGATTTTACGTCTCCGCCACGCGTAAATTCGCTCCGAAGCGTTGTTCTGGATCAGGCCCTAATAGAGTAATTTCTTATACTTAAATTTGTACTATGTCTGCACTATAAGTTTACACTATAGTGTTTTCTTGTCGAAAAAATTAGAAATGTTCGAATATTACTTAAATGTAGTATAAAATTTTGTATGGTAATAACATTTCTGTTCTGATGTTTTACTTGCATTCACCATACAATATACACTTTGGTTACTTAAAAGGCTGTTTCAGCCGTAGTGTTAATGCTGCTATCTTTTTGAACAGTTGACCGTATGCCACGTAATCAATAAATATTACAATAAAAATCCAAATGCAAGCTATTTCCAATTAGTTTATCCTTATTCTGCAATGTTTGTGTGGGTTTAATATACCTCCTTTTTCTGTTCTTGGATGTAATTGAGCTAGTTAAAAAAACGTAGACTGTCTGGAAGATAGCCCACCTGGCAGCCTTGGTGAACACACATAGTCTACCAGATAAAATGAGTATAGTGTAATAACTGAATCTGCCCATAACTGATCATTCAGTATTGTCACTATTGTAATATACTGGTAATTTAGTGCTGCAAAAGAGCTGATTTTCTCTATTCAGCAATTTACATGTATCAATGACTTTCTTCTCTGTAAGCAAATAACACAGAGAGCTCACATCTCTCACACATCTTATTTATTGTTTTATAACCTGCTTCTTAAATCTCTGAAAAGTGTATGCCCATTGTAGTTCATATATCATAAATCATTTTTCTTTTCTTTTAAGAACTGAATGTATATGTTGTACAAAATGTACGTGTAGAAAAATACACAATTTTTTGTATAATTTGGTACATAGAAAATACCATGTGAGCATTATGCAAAAAGATGGACTCTCCTCTGTTCATACCTTTCCTTACATTATGTACAAACCAGCAAGGGAGGGTGATTTCAATGTTCAGCACATGCAGATCTACTGTGAGTTACTGAAACACTGTGTCTTCCTCTCCAGTTAAGCTGTAATGCCCCTGCTAAACAGACTTGGCTTCAAAGCACATCAGAGGCTGGAAGTTCTGTCTTGCTAAAGCCGTCACGCTGTAATGGGCAGACTTTACTTTCCCGTAGGGTTAGAGGGACAACAAGAGAGGAGCAAGGGAAAGGCTGTCTTTCTTTGAAAGCCTTCCCTTGAATGACTGTGAATGTCAGAAATGGTGGAGAGAAATAGCTGCAATTCGGATATCATTTCTCATGGGGAGACGCATGGGAGACAGATAGAGCAAAAATTTAAATATCACTCAAATAATCCCACTAAACCCTCCCAAGTAATGGGCTCCCTGGTGCTTCCCACTGTACTAACAGATACAATGTACCACATCTCTCACTGTCTAGCTGTTACAATATATGGTATAATTTCTGGAACAAAAACTATTTTTTTTATGTGGTGGGTTTTTAATAGGTTACACTAGGAAAAAATCATTGATATCAATGAGAATGTAAAAAACTTTTACACACACACACCCACACACACATACACCCCAGCACTCTTGACATTAACCAGGGATAGCAGCTGACAGTGGGTGCTGTCTCAGAGTGGCTGTTTTCTAGACTTGGGGACCTCTTTTTAAAATTTAAAAATGATATTTGATGCAAAGTTGGGAGTATTAGAGTTAGGACCACCAAAACAGAGAAGCCTTGTAAGTGGCTGTTGGCTTATCATATATTTGCAAATGTATGTAACGAAATTTCTCTGATGCTTTTATATATATATATATATATATATATATATATATATATATATATACACACACACACACAC
>WWET01001413.1:79388-106689 GCA_011038615.1 Limnodynastes dumerilii | reverse complement strand
ATTTTTATTTTATGTGTTTTACTATTTTTATTGAGTTTTACAACAAAGTGAAAAATCCAGCAATAATAATCATAATATACATACAGGCACAATTACAAGCAGAGATATGGGGGATAATATCTTTCTTCTTGATCGTAAGTGAAACCTTATCTTAGTATCTCAGCATAATAGAAAACAATGGGAGTTTTATAGATATTTTAATATAACAATCATTATCCACAATCAAAGAAATAAAACCATTAAAACATATTATAAATCAGTACATATTACAAATACAATGTGCCCCACAAACACAATGATGGATTATAGTCAGCTGTTCTGACAAAGACACAAAGACTTTGGACCATATTCAAGCTTAAAAAGCTGGTGATTCTTAAGAATGTTCTTATAAAAAATGACTAACTATGCATGCGTGGTAGGTCAATTTTTCAATCTACGTACCATTTAAGTATGTAGATGAAGTGTGATCTTTAAAGACCGCACTTAGAAATTTAAGAAGGAAGATATGTGCCACGGCATCCTCTGTACTTTTTTAAGAAGAGTGGGGGGTGGGGGAGAAAATACGAACAGTTAGTAAAGGAAGCCCTGTGGCACTCTTAAGAAGACGGGGACGGGTTGCGGGGCAGGTCAGATGAGTTAGGTGTGGATAATGCCACACCTAACTTATTCTGATCTGTGAATCCGGTCCTTTGACTCATTTAGACAATTCTGATTCTGACATTTGGAATATTATAAATGGATGTGAAAATGTAAATGGGCTGGATTCACACCTAAGAAGCAGTCGCTTCTTAGGTGCGTATCTTTAGTAATGAACCTACTGCGCATGCGTGGTAGGTCCTTTACACAACCTACGTACAGTTCCATAGTAGATTGCCTCCATGCGGTCTTTAAAGTTTAGTATGTATTTTGGTCAGGACCAGTGAAGTAAAACTGCTTGGGTATAACCCCTGGTTAGTGCTGACATGAGAAGGAGGAGGAAATGGTAGATTATTACCTGTAAATATGGTTTCCTCGACTCCTCTATGTCAGCATGTATATACCCATTCCAATGTTTTACTTGTGTTTGTTTTTCTATTCCTTACCATGTGAGATTGATCTTATAGCCAAACAGACTGGAAAGGCACTGGAAGCTGGGTGTGTAGTGCTTATATACTGCCACTGTCTTCTTAATTTCCTGTCCTGGCACAAGGAGGAGGAATATACCCATGTGTTAGTGCGGACATGGAGGACTCTAGAAAACCATAATAAAGTAATAATCTACCATTTATTTTGGGGGTATATTTATCGCCACTGTAGGGGAATTTGAATGTTCTGGTATTAAGATGAGGCACCACTGTTCTGTGTCAATTCCCCCTAATGTCAAATCCTGGTTACACTTCTACTGTCCATCCTAAATCAGATGTTTCAGATGTTTGGGCTCTGGAGCGTTTTTAAATTGATAAAACCTCATAATGCTTGTAATCCTGGATTGATATCATATCAAAACCTTACTTATTTTGTTCTAGTTATGTACTATTTAATAACACATCACATGATACTGAACATCTTACAGAATGTACTCTTTGTCTTGTCCCTTGGCTTCGGGTAGGAAAGTTTAGTAGCTACCGTATCTTGTTTTTCTAAAGAAATAAAAAGGCATTATTATTATTGACTAATCTTACGAGATAATGGCAATGGTGTGTTTATATCTGATTTATAAATATTTAGCTTAGATGAAGCTACAAAGTGCTTGTTGCTTTTTACAAAGCAACCTGATCACATACAGCCTACTGTTAGTTTCTGTATTTCTATCCTGTATTCAATGAAGCACAATTTGTTTTCTACAGCTCTGAATATACTATTAATGTATGCTATATACACAAAACATAATACATTTATGTATTTGGAGAAAGATGATACACAACTCTGCTAAATAGTTACATAGGATCGGAAATGACAAAGGCAATTTGGGAGAAAGCTGCCTTTTTAAATGGTATATTGTGCATTTTAAACATGCTGGACCGGATTCACAGATCCGGTGTGAGTTAGGTGCGCACAGACCCGCACCTAACTTACCCGTCCTGCCTCCATCCCGTCCCCTTTTTTAGGTACCTTATGGTACTTACTAGTGCCATAGGGCTACCTTAACTATCTGTGCAATGCTAATCTAAATACCTCCCCCGCTAATCTAAATACCTCCTCCGCTAATCTAAATACCTCCCCCCTCCAACTTTTTCCCAAACCCTCCCCGAGGCGGCATTACGCTGCCTCTTTTTACCTAAAATACCGAACTGGTATGTAGATTGCGTAAAGGACCTACTACGCACACGCAGTAGGTCCTTTACTACAGACACGCACCTAAAAAAAACTGCTTCTTAGGGGCTGTATTCAGAACTCCGGCCTCATTGCATATAAGGCGGAGTTTTCCGCTATGATGTACTGCGCATGCGCAGTAATTCTGAGACGTAATCTACGTAGCACGTTGCTACGTGCTCATGCGCCCTCCAGATGTTACGCTAGGGTTACGATAGTAACCCAAGCATAGCAACATTCATACAGAACTATTGTTCCGTACCACCCCTTTACCGTACAAATGGGCTGTGCTTCCCCTCCGCCCGCTAAAGTGAACGGAGGGGAAGAATGCAAAATGCACAGTTTGGGAGTGGGCTCATACACTTGTGCAGATAAGCAGTCGTACGGACCACTTATCTGCCTGAGCGCCTCCCCCCCTCTCTCTCTCTGACTGAGAGACCCACGTACGCACTGAAAGCGTGCAGGGGTCTGGATCCGGTCCTAAGATATATAGTCTGTATTGTGTGGCAGTTTTTAGTATGAAGTGGGAATTGTATAGCGGACATTAGGATGCTGTTTGTATTGTATAGTAGTGACTATGATTTGCTTTCTTTTATTGTGCTTACAATTCTATTTTATGACACTTATATGGATACTATAATCTATTAACTGTAATGTTAAATTGTTAAACAGGTGGGTGCAAATTTAAAGTTTGCAGAGAGGCGTCGAACACCCTAGCACCGACTATGTGTGTCACAATGTTTAGGTGCCTGGATACATAGATTCCAACAGGTGATCTTAGCAACTGCTTCTCAGCTGTTCTCCACCTGATCTTCAGTCTGATCTTCCCCATTTTTCTGCATAGCAACCTGCGTTCTGGCTTGTAGAACAAAGTGCAACCTTGGTACAATCCAGACCTCTGCACCAGCACCATTTTCTGCTTGCATTAGTTGTAAAAGTTATTTAGGGCCTGTGCATTGTAAATCCATAATTGCAAGGACAGTGTTACGATCTCATAAGGATCCAAGCTTTTATAAATCTTACAGATTTTTGGCTTTCTTCCAGTCTGAAAAGCTTATTATTGAGAGATGTTATGTGGCTGCCTAGCAATAGTGTTAGGCAATTCCTCCAAATGTGGCCATCTTCATCTTTAAATCCATAACAACACCTGTTTTTTGGTTCAGTAACATGCCCTGTACCAATTACCATAGTTTCCACATTGGTAGATATTGAAAGGTGTGTGCGGATAAACATCTGAACCCCATAGCTATGTCAGCACCACTATTTTTATTGGTTAGGATATGTTTTGTATACCTTGATAGAGCTTAGTGATTCCCACTAGCCGGTGTCTAATTTGAAGATTCCAAAGATTTTGGAATGGCATTGATAAAAGTGCCTTGTAGTTTGGAATGGGCATCAGTGACTCAGATACATTACATAATTACAAATGCCTCTTACGCTAGTAAATATTTTTTAAATGTATCACATGCTGTGTATTGTGCAAAATACATATTTCCCTTGCACACACAGCTTTAAAGGGACATGTATCTATGGAAAATATTCATTATAAAGTCCTATTTTATGGAAGTCAACATGGTAACTTCCACCTGCGTATACCTTAACATACCACAGCCTATGTGAAGTAACGGTTTATGAAACTCACCAAATTACTATTTCCCCCTCATCCCAAAGGACAGTTTGCTTTCCAGCATTTAGAAGCGGGTGTTTTAAAAGGAAGTACTTAAGTTTAACAGTAATAATAAAAGAAAAATAAAGTAAAATATGAGAGAGAGAAATAAGCAGAAAAGTCACAGCTGTATCAGCTGAAGCTGTGTGTCAGGAGCCAGCACTCTGCAGGAGGAGTGATCTTGGAAATGGGCTAGAAGCTTGGAACAGTACGACTCAGTGTCCTGAGGGAGCATCTGCGGTTTTGGAGAGTTCAGAAATAAGGTATTTGAAGCTCAACTCTTAAAGTGATCTGCACTTTTGCAGCCAGAAAAAGCAAGGAAGATGGCAAAAGGGGACATTGCTGGATTTTATGATCTACATTTAAAGCACATTTTACTCTCATTCAGTTTTTATTGCAAAAACTAGCATTTTTGGCAGGGGCAGAGTGAGGTTGGCCTTCTGGAACCAAGGCATTACCAGCATGCTTTCCCTGCTGAGTATCATACACATACATTATGGAGATATAATGCAACTGTATCATTGTTTCTAAATATTTACAGGAATTCCATTGTAATAACTACCTCTCCTACTGTATAGCTTTGTTAAAATTTAAAAATACTTAGCAGATATATTTACATTTAACCCCCAAAAATGAAGAATGGATTCTATTAAACTCTGTTTTCAGAGAGGTCCAGTCACAAGGTGCTGGATCCAGACGTTAGTAAGTGCTTGAAATTAGCTACTCTTGGGCTAAACCATGATTGCAGGGGAGTCATATTTCATCTGTTGCATACAGTATTAGAGTTGAGAGGTGATGTTTCCTATCCCATGTCTAAATAACAGTGTGATAGTAAAACTGGTCAGTAGCTGTGTGCTGTAAGCAATTCAAAGATATATCCCCGCATGCAAAGAATACAATTAATATGACTCCCCTGCAATCAACATGGTTTAGCACAGGAGTAACTAATTTCAAGCACTTACTTAAGTCTGGATCCAGCCCAAGATGGCTAAATATTAAGCTGAACTTACAGAGATGTTTCTAACACAGTTTAAAATCGTTCCAGTATCTCTTATATTGAAACAATAACAAAAAGTCATATGAGATTCCTTCAGGACATATCAAAGACATTTCCTCATTTTTCTCTGAACAGACTAGGACAGACTTAATCACTGTGTCTAACTTAAGGAAATGAGTAGTTATCCTAAAATGTTATTCTTCAGTGCAAAGCAGATATCAGGACTACTATTATTGTGTTGTAATACCCAACTGATTAAGTTTCTCATACTGGCATTTAATTGCTAACTTCAAATTAATGAGTATAAACTGAGTAGATGTAGCAAAGAGAGATTTGTATCTCTCAATGTGACATCTTGTACTAATTGAGTGGTATTAACACAGCCAATACCAAGGTGGAGGCTTGCCAGCACACTATTGGCAGGGGTATGTGCTTGTGCAACTGGATAGGTGAGAATTTGTTAGGGTTTTTTATTCCTTTATCATGAACTAATTCTATGCAAGCAATACAGTAGAGATGTGCAGGTTGCCAACACAGGACAAAAAAAGAGGAATGTGCACAAAAACCATCATTTATACTATATCACATGTATTGTGACAAGTCACTGTATTTATATGAAGTTTATATCATAAGATTTCCAGGCACAATTTTGTAGATATTATATATGATTTGATATATAATTTGGTTCTTTTTATTATGTTTTTATGTTTTTGGTTTTTTTTTGGTTTTTATTGATGTAGGGTCGGATCCAGACCTGCGCCCGACATGTTACTTAGGTACGCAAGGTGCATAAGTGACCTTGTTAAGCTAGGGTTACGATAGTGACAGTTGTGATAACAATGTGAACTGCTGTGTAACCAGACTGTATGTTATCTTTTCATGAGTACATTTTTCAAATGATATGTGTTTTGGGGTTGGCATACGAATAGCTCCCTTTTTATTCCCCCTCAGTGGAGATGTTAAGGGCTGAATTCTGCTCTTGATGAATTTATAGCTCAAACATAAAACTGTGATGATGATTGGGTGGTAGCATGAGAATATTTTGCAGAAGATGGAGGGCTTGGGTGAAATCTTTATGCTCTATCAGTTAGAGTTTGGTGTTTGACTGTGACATGAAAACACATCACAAACATGGAGGAGCAGCTGACAGCATCACAATAACTATTTGCTGCCTACTACTTCTCCTTCTTTATTTTGTTCTTGCAGCGCATTTTGTAGAATCATGCATTTAGTTTTGTAAAAAGTATGCATGCACAATACACACACAATTATCGTGTAATGACAAGATAATTGTCTGCATATGTTTGTGTACATACCTAGCTGCACCAGAGCCGGTCAGTTACAACTTGATGTGACTAAAAGTGTTGTACTTATGTATTTTTTTTTAACTCAGCCCACATCAGAATGCCCCATACTTCACTTTGAACGTAAGGTAGCATATGTCTAATTTCATTTTTGCACACATTTGCATACACACATTGGGCATGCATAGGGCTAAAAGTTTGCATAACCTAAAACGTCCTGTGTGAAAACATCTCTGCATGAGACCCATGTGATTTAGTTACCTCCTAGGTGCACTAGCCATGTACACATCTTTAACATACATTGGTGGTATTACATATAAAAACACATACAATTGTAAGATTTTCCAAATATTTAAACCTATGTACAGACAAAAATGTGACCAAATTTGTGTTAACTTCTGTCTGTATATCCCCCCCTTCCCCCCCACACACACACCCACACACCCCCACACACCACACACCTTACTTTAGCCCTGCCTATGTCTATACAATTATTTGACACTGCCAAGAAGCTGCTGGGGTATTTATTGTAGCACTTCTGTCCTAGCAGTAAATGTTTGTTACAGTAAGCTTTATCAGATTGCAGCTGTACATTTTTTTAAATATCTATCTTTAAACATTATAATGCATAGTGGTATACTGAACCACAAATAGTGGCTTAGTGGCTATGGCTCAGAGTTGAATTGGAGTAATGAATCTTTGCCAGGTCACTTGTGTGCAATGTTGTTAGAGTGTAAAGAGAATGAACAATGTAGGTGAAGTCAATCTGTCATCAGCCGCCCTGTGTCTATATATCTAATTACACACGTTACTTAACGGATTGAGTGTCCCAGCATAAATGCAATTACCAGCATAAAAATAGAGAATGAGCCAAGCCAGAAACCTCTTTCAGCAGCTCTGGATATTCCCTTAATTTCACAACCTGGCCGAGTTCCTTCATCTGTTATATTCATTACTGGCTTCCCTGTATTTCTCAACATACATGTTTTTTTTATTTGGAAATGCAAACTGGACAGTCAAATAGGACATGCAGGTGGTGTCCTCTGTCTATACTCCTATTCAGTAATTAAAAACCTAGTAAGGTCACAAAATATACAGAAAATTGGTCCCATGGATGTAAAAAGAATACAATACAGAAAGTTAAGGTACCATCATAGGCGTCAGAAGGGGGGTGGGCAGAGGGGGCGTCTGTTTAACCCCCCAAATATGAAGGGGGTGCAATCCAATGCTGTCACAGCGGGGGGGGGGCACTGACACTGTGCAAACGTCTGTCACCGTCAAAGCTCCTCCACAGCAGCTCCCTCCCATCTGAGTGACGCTGATGTGACTCCAAGGTGACTCCAAGGTCACATCAGCGCCATTCAGTGAACAGAGAATATGCCGTGGAGGAGAGGAGAAGAAGCTTCAGCACAGTCCAGGTAAGTTTGCAAATGTGGGCGCACACCAAGGGGTGGGCTAAATTGTTGCCATCCCAACAAAAAAACATAGCTTATTAATTGCTCTTTACTTAGTTTATAAAAAATCTGTTACAAACAACCCATGAATGAAAAAAAAAGTATATCTCCTCCTGATCTAATAGGATCTCCGAGCAAAATATTCTGAGGAATTTACGAGCACTGAGCTGCATTTTCACCACTCACATGGACTGACCTCCAAAAGTTAGTGCCTGCCTTCGTTCAGCTAATAACATTCACACAGGTATGGCATTCTGGATTTGTATTCATTAAGAGGGAACACGACTTGCAAACTCAGTCAAGTCTCTTGTTGGAAGTGTCATTTTTCTTATGTCTAAAGCCTGATTGGGTTAAGATCAGTTGACTTATTGCCAGGGCAGACCTGGGTTCAAAAAACCTAGGATATTGCCCAGTGTAAACGGGCCTGACCCAGGCATTTTCTGGGTTTAAGCTGTAGTGTGAAAAGGATGATGAATTGAGACACGGCAATTACCTGGGTTATTGCGAGGGCGGCAATGTGAAAGTAGTACCAGGGTGTCCTGTTTCACTGGCATTAAGATCTTGTACCTTTACAGCAACAGCTTCTAAATGCAACACCTGCCATCAACTCCAGACCTTTTGTCTGGTTAAGTGAAAGAAATAACAAAGAAATAGGCCACACCTGTCCATGACACAACTTTTGAGTTGATTGTCCAATTACTTTTGGTCCCTTTAAAAAGAGGGTGCTACATCATTTTAAACAGTTGAAATCCCTTAGCTGTTCCTCCTATTTGAATGTTAATATCCTCAAATTAAGTCAAGTAGTCTGTCCTTTAAACCCATATTTATTATATAACTGTAACTTGAATATGTTAAACAGCTGTCCAATAAGTGTCAAATTATATATAGAACTAATGCCTTGACACACCCAAAGTGAAACGCGCATTGGCAGACACAGGTGCTTGCAACCACCCATGTGAACTCCTACACCGATTATTTCCTCTTTCCTCCGTACCTCCAGATGCCGGTAAGACTGTTCCACGTTATTTGACGGGACAGACAGGCATTCCTTCGGGAGAGAAGCACCACCGTGAGGTGTTTTTATTATTTTTTTTATATTTTAGCCTATAGGGTCCTGTTAGGGCAAGACCGGCTTTGCATTTAAATTGTAATTTAGCAATGTTATCAGTCCCATGGGTAATGAGGTATTTGAGCGTGTACTGACACATATTAGTGTATGGTGTGTGCTCCATTCACCTGTAGTTTATAATTATTCACTTGGTTATTTGTTACATGAACTAATAGTATATGTTGGTAACTTATTTCTATATTCGCTGGCAAATTTTTTAGTTATTGTTCTATTAAAAGTTACATTTTATCTGCTTATAGTGTGGATTGCAGATGTGGCCCATTTTTCTTAGGGGCTCTCTCTCTTGTAGCTCCTAACACAAACAAACATATTAATTAGCCACATAGTTGCATCTTATTAGTATTTGTAATGTGTAATCACCAATTCTGCTTTATATAGGTGACTACTAATAGCGGATCTTGTATTTGCATCAATATATATATATATATATATATATATATATAAATATATAGATGAACCCTAAGCTTCTCTTTTAGAGTTAGTGACCAAAACAGAGAAGCCTTGTAAGTGGCTGGTGGCTTATCATATATCATATGTATCTAACTGATTCTCTGACTTTTATTTTAAAGGTAGAAAGTTATGATTAGTTGCTGTGTAATTGCAAGAGTCCTGGAGCCTTTTTTGTATTTGTATATATATATATATATATATATATATATATATATATAAATATATATAATCATTATATATATACGTATGTGTATTATCTATAGTTATATAAGGGGACAGATGTGGTCAAAGTGTAAATTTTGCTGTTAAATCAAGGGGAAGTAATGGCATGGCATGCACTCATATACTGTATAATTTTTTTAGCAAGATTTTTCATTACATCAAATTTAGGATTGTAGTTTGACTAATCTGTAAGATTAACTGCTGTGTTTTTCCCATCTGAGTAAATGAATTTAGTTTGCATACCAATTTCCAATAATATATAGCAACAACATTCTATTGGAAAATCTATCCAAAAGCCACCTATTTAACAGTCATCTACAGAACCACTGTGATGTATTGGTGGATGGTGAATTATATCAATTATTTGGAAACCCTGTGTGAAGCAGATGGTTGCAGTTACTAGAAGAGACCAGTTCCTGTTTTTATTACTGTTATGGTTTATTGCTTGAATTCAGAAAATATAAGTGGTCACCATAGAATCTATATATAAACCATATTATTGCTGCACGTTTCTGAAAAGCACTTATATTGTACTGTATTTATTTTCTATGGAACATCATGGTAAGTAAAACAAGGGAGTACTCCCATCACAAAAGTAACGAAGGATCATGAACTGAACATGTGTAGATAACCACAGAGTGGACTGGATCCAGAGTTAAGTACGTCAGGCCAGTTACGCATGCAAGTGTGCGTAAGTGGCCTGATTTGACAAGGCATGTGCCCCACAGATGTTATGCTAGTGTTACGCTAGTAACACTAGCGTACCTAGCATTGTACGGAACTAAGTTGGAAAATTGGAGTTGTTGCCCATAGCAAACAATCTGATTCTAGCTCTCACTTTCCTATAACATACTAGAGAAAGTCATCTAGAATCTGATTGGTTGCTATTGGTAACATCTCCACTTTTGCAATCCCGCAGTTTAGTAAATCTGGCCCATAGAATATGTCAAGTTCTCCTTGTCTCTGCAGAACTTGTGACAATGTAGCTAGACCATATGGCTATAGTTTGCTGGCCACTTAAAAAAAATAATGGTGTCTAGTTGTGGAGAAATTAAATTATTTGATTTAGAAGAGAATGCACTGTAGAATACATACAGAGCTGTCATTTAGCCCTCTGCTTAATCCAACAGCCCAAATATAAGTTGCGTAATGTCAAACCCCATAGGTAAACTGTGTAGCAGTAATTATGTTATCTTAATCATATAGATTCCTTCCATCAACACTTTACTTCCTCTCCAACCTGCTCATCACTCCTCCCCTTGTTTTTCTCCTTATTTGTGTCTCAGGAGATATCCAGGATTCCATTAGAAGCTATTTTACAGCTGTTATAGTGTTACACATGCATCAAAAAAATGACCTTTTGTAAAATATTTAACAGCCTAAGAGAGTTACCTTACAAAATGTATCCATTTAAGTTGTTGTGATTGTGTAGCCCATTTTATTTTATTGGATTTTCAGGAATAAATATATTTAATAGACCTTTATTTGTATGAAGCATTTTATTGTGCAATTAACTCTTTATATTATGGAAATACTACATTATTGCTTAGATTGTACTTGGTTGATTTTTGAAATATATACACTAATAAGATGGGGTTTATATGAAGGTGCAAGTATAACTTATGTGCTGTAGCATAAAGTGGCCAATCACATAGTTGTTTGCGATGGTTTAACTATACTGATAAAGTCAATCCATAGTGTACTGGTTTATGTTCACCATGCGCGTATATTGAGAGTTGTGGCACAACAAGTGGTTGTGCTCTGACTATTAACTAGTTTGATTAACATTTTTAAGGTTCTAGGATTAGCCTGTTATTGGACAATGGGAATATACAAAACAGTATTGATTATGACGGGGACAACCTAATCAAGATGGTTATATAGTACATAAGCCTTTCCCCTCACACGAATCTGTTACTGTTTTCACTGTGGAATTTTTTCAGCGTGATATAATGCTACAGGGAAAGCAGCCAATTCATTGAGAACATACAGAGTGCAATGTGTTTTTTTTTCCTTTGGGAAAACATACCTAAATGTCTCATGAATAAAATAGTGTCCATTATTTTTATTAAATTAGAAAGGAAGTGCATTTTTTATATATAAAAGTAACAGTGTAAAACAGAGATTGCATACAAAAGGCAAAGCATCTTTGTGCAATACTGCAATAGTCATAGGGAGATTTAGGATGGAGCTTGGTGTTTACAAAGTGTCAGTATGCCAAAATAAAAAAATAAAAACAGTAGATGAAGAGTGCACATTACTACTGATATTTGTGGAGGCATCTCTTGAGTGCAGAAGGAATTTTAATCAGGCACAATAATAATTTCTGAATAGTCTAGCACAGTGCTCCTCAACTAGAAGTGGATGTTACTAAGTGTGCCGTGGTGCAATACTTCCAACAGGAGAAAAAGCACTGGAAGACCTTGGCTTAAGGAAATAAGGGGATACTGGGAAGGTTGCAGATACATGAATGGGGAATACTGAAGAGCTGGAGACACGATTGGTGATACTGGGGAGGCTGCAGACACGTGATGGGGGATACTGGGGAGGCTGCAGACACGTGATGGGGGATACTGGGGAGGCTGCAGACACATGATAGGTGATACTGGGGAGGCTGCAGACACATGATTGGGGATACTAGGGAGGCTGTAGACACATGATGGGGGATACTGGGGAGGCTGCAGACATGATAGGGATACTGGGGATGCTGCAGACACATGATGGGGGATACTAGGGATGCTGCAGACACATGATGGGGGATACTAGGGATGCTGCAGACACATGAATGGGGGCTACTGGAGAGGCTGCAGACACATGATGGGGGCTACTGGGGAGGCTGGAGACACATGATAGGGGCTGGGGGGGGGGAGAAGCCTGGATGGGGGGTACTGGGGATGCTGGAGACACATGATGGGGGCTACTGGGGATGCTGGAGACACATTATGGGGGATACTGGGGAGGCTGTAGAAATATGATAGGGGATACTGGGGATGCTGCAGACACATGAATGGGTACTACTGGGGAGGCTGAAGACACATGATGGGGGCTACTGGGGAGGCTGGAGACACATGAATGGGGGCTACTGGGGATGCTAGAGACACATGATAGGGGCTACTGGGGATGCTGGAGACACATTATGGGGGATACTGGGGAGGCTGCAGACACATGATGGGGGAAACTAGGGATGCTGCAGACACATGAATGGGGGCTACTGGAGAGGCAGCAGACACATGATGGGGGCTACTGGGGAGGCTGGAGACACATGAATGGGGGCTACTGGGGATGCTGGAGACACATGATGGGGGCTACTGGGGATGCTGGAGAAACATTATGGGGGATACTGGGGAGGCTGCAGAAATATGATAGGGGATACTGGGGATGCTGCAGACTCATGAATGGGTACTACTGGGGAGGCTGAAGACATGTGATGGGGGCTACTATCTAACAGTTAAATTAGTTATAAGGAAAAAAAGTTATTAGCTGCAATGTTAAATTTATTTAAAAAAAAAACTATTAAACGTAATTTCTGTGTATGTATTTTTTAATTCCTGCTTTTTTTGTATATTTTGCTTTTGGTGTGCTGCGGAATTCTGAGAAGGGTTTAGGTGTGCCGGGGGTGAGAAAAGGTTGAGGAGCACTGGTCTAGCACACAATAGAAATGAGCCTTGCAAGCGTAACATAAAACTTAAAACATTATGGCACTGAGAAATCACTGGCAAATCGCAGATATATTAATCCAGTCTCTGCACATATGATCTGGTTGTGATGGAAAACTTTTAAGGTATGTGGCCACTGTCCAGTATAGCGGCCATCTTGGATGCAACTCTAATTTTTTTTAAATGGGAAGGTAGTCATGTGACATAACAGATTTAGAGTTTCATAAGTAAAACAATTGTGTTGTTTGTCTTAAAAGTTATTCATTCTTGAGTTTTAACCAAGTTTTCTTTCGTAGATAGTGACATTAATAAATAAAGTTACATTAAAACAAACAACGCCATTGTTTTTAATGGAATTCTGCATCTTTTTGATGTCACATAACTACCTTCCCGTTTAAAAAAATTTGCGAAAATAAAAAAGAAATTTTATTTTGTGTAATACTGAATAAGCTAAACCTGTTCTCTTTTATAAAGAAGGCAATATACCTTTAAAACAAAATATTAATATAGTATTATAAGCAAAACATTAAGTAATAGCATTTTGATAATTGGTCAGAAATGT
Source organism: Limnodynastes dumerilii (assembly GCA_011038615.1). Lineage (NCBI taxonomy): Eukaryota > Metazoa > Chordata > Amphibia > Anura > Limnodynastidae > Limnodynastes > Limnodynastes dumerilii. The sequence goes on along the minus strand of WWET01001413.1, from coordinate 92,957 downwards.
AAATGATAAACCCATGTGACTATTTTAATTTAATAACTTTAATATGACTTACTCAGTCACATGCATTTATGTTAAATGTATTGGAAGTTTAACATTCTTTTGGCAAGAATATTGTAACATAGCTTATAAAAATGTAAAAACCCAGTTTTAAATTCTTGTATTCTCTCTATTGAATTGTGCCATCTCATGTAAGCTATATAGTGCTTATATAGGCGAGATAAGACAAGTCAATTACTGTGGAATATAAAGCTTCTGGTCTTTCAGGCAAATAGTTACATTTATGAAAGGTTAGACCACTTTTACTTCTTCTAGTGTTGGCTAATGCTTGGCATGTTTTATGGTGTTTTGCAGATAGAAAAGAAAGGAGGAGCGATAAAAAAAAAATCTTTAAACTTGTTGCTGTCAAAAATGTGGAAATAACATTTTTCCAGAGTAGTGTGAGAATTGTAAAGGGCTGCAGTGCCATCTATTGCTGGATTTCCAGCTGCCACATTGAGAAGGCCGGCGTGGCTATGCCAAACATTTATCTCCTTAGCTGGATAGAATATGATTTTATTAATTGCTTCATTTATCCCCCTTCTTTTTGCCTAGATTCGATTGGCTGGGCTTGTACCTAGCGGAATTGGGCTTCCAGACACAAACCAGTGACTGCCATATGTCTCTTATTAGCCCTGGACGTTAATTGCAAGGCAGCAGGAAGAAGCATTATTAAATATCAAAGCAAATGCTCTAGCTGTAACCCCTTCTCTACCAGTTGTAAAAACAGCAATAAATAGTTTTAGAACTCACAAGATGTCTAATATAACTCATTCATTTGAACCCACTTCTAGCTTGGGAAAAAAAAGGACAAACCTAAACAGAGTGTTTGTTAACTGCCATTTCTTTGGAAACCTGTCCGCCATGCTACATCAATTTTAGTATTTATTTCAGTGGAGTACACACTATACAATTATCAGGCTAGTCAGATGAAAATGGTCAATTAGCCTAATAATTAGATAGTATGTATGCTGGACCAATTTGTTGGGAACGCTGACAATAACGCATATAGCATATAAGATGGTTGTGAAGTAAAATTATTAAAATGTGAAATGGCAGCAAAGAAAGGGTGATATGGAAATATTTCAATTAACCATAGATAATTTGAAAGATTTCTGGCAAAGGAAGACCATATGTTCTATTTTTAAAGAGTTGTCCCTCTCACAAGTTGTAGACAAGACTCCATTGTTGATGCAGAGGTGGTCACAAAATTGGACAAATTTATTTGGAAATAAAGTAACACAGACACTAAGGACCGGATCCAGACTCCAGCACGCTTTACATACATGAGGGAGTCTGTCCATCCGACAGAGAGACTCCCTTCTCTCGTGCGTGCTGCCTTAACTAGAGCGTGCGCATCAGCGGCCTGTACAACCGCTAATCCGCACAAGTGTAGGATACCCCTCCCACACTGGATAATTACCCCCCCCCCCCTTCTTAGCAAGTGGAGGGGAAGCAAAGCCCATTTCTCCTGAAATATAGTTGGAACTAAGTCATGGTTGCCGACTTTTGGCAGCTTCTCTCCGGGAGATCCCAGAGAGAAGCTAGCGATGCATGCAGGGGGCGGGGCTTAATGGTGCAGGCTAGGCTCCACCCCCTGGCTCATACTGACCCGGTTTTACTTGAAATAGGGGTCGGGATGGGGCTTGATGCCGCAAATTGCGTCATCAACTCCCTTCCTGTGCCTAGCAACACTAGTATACTAGTGTTGCTAGGCAGGGGGGCAGGACTTGAGGCTGTGGTTTTTAGTGAAACCACGGGCCTCAAGTCACTTGCGGGAGATTTGCTGGCTCTCCCGGGATACCGGGAGTACTGCCCGAATTTCGGGAGTCTCCCAGATATTCCGGGAGAGTCGGCAACCCTGAACTAAGTTACATATGATGCTAGGTACGCTAGTGTTGCTATCATAACACTAACGTAACATCGGGAGGGTGCATGCATCCTCCATTCAAAACAGGCCACTTACAAACCTTGCATGCATATGTGGCCTGACATCCGTAACTCTGGATCCGGTCCATAGTGTATTTCCAGGACATCCAGATTATATGTATCCACATCTTCACATATTTAATTCATTTATCACAAGCTATCATCATCAGCATGTATTTTCCCTGAAATAGGTATGAGTTACATTTAACACTCTTTTCCTCCTCTACATCACTTTTTCAGTTCTAAGGAGTTGTGAGTTTCAGGAGCTGTTAGAGCTGTGTTTGAAATCAAATAACAGGAAAAAGGGAGAGGGACAGAAGGACCGCACAGACCAAAAATAGAATAGAAAAATGTTAATAGTTACCAGACAATGCTGGAAGGGTGCTACTATACAGGTGATCCATACAACAGATAGTGTACCAAAAAGAAAAAAGCGGATCATTTAATAGTGCACACCTAAAGTAATTAAGGGATAATGAAACAGATAATGTCCTAAAACTTAACTTTTAATAAATATAAATAAATAAATATAGGGCGAAATATTGAATATATATAAAAAATATATTGCACGCTGTTAGAAATTATTATTATATATATAAATACACATTTATTATTTCACGGCTCTAATATAAAAAAAGAGGAAGAGGTTACAATATCAAATAGAAATGAAAAAATGGGCTGCTTTATATCATCAAAAAAAGTATGATCCACAGGGATCAGATCAGAATAACTGCCTGGTCTAGTGATATATATCCGTATTACCCTAGGTGGTGCCTGCCGCCTCACGGCGGAACTTCGCCCCACAATGGGGGTATATCTGGCCCTGCACTAATCTAAAGTGCCCGGATACCCCTAGGGAACGTGTACATCTGTTCAGCAGCCCCTAGGGAATGTGTACATCTGATCTTTTCAGCAGGTATAGAGCAGTCCACAATTCAAGTGATGAGCCGTGAGATAAATAGAGTGCCAGCGGGTTCAGTTGTATCAAAAGATACCCCAATACACAAATATAGCAATGGGGAGATAGAGTATAGAATAGAGTCTGTTCATAACAATACTGCAAACAGTAATTAGTCCAAATCCTCTGGAATGCCAATATATATTATGTAAAAATGCTTCAAAACCTACTACACAACATAATAAGTCTAATTGCTCAAAAGCCAACTATGAAAAAAAATAAAACAATTTTTGTTTGCAAAGGTGAGAGGCTACACAATAAATATTATCTAAAGAAAATATGGCGAGCAGTAAACGTATGAGTCATTCAATGCATGTTGTACACAGTATTTGGTCTGACTCCCCAGGAGCCACGTGCAATTGAAACCCACTGGCCACCAAAAACATTAATCCAGCATTGCTGGTCCAAACAAATTATATATACAAAATATTAACAGCGGTAATTTAAAAGGTATTTAACATAGGGGAGGCAAGGTGCACCTCGATCTGCCCCCCTTACCAACGCGCGTTTCGCCGTAGCTTTTTCAAGGTAGGTAAAGCGTCTCGAGAGCTGTGTTTGCCCACCTAAAGTAGTATACTTTTTGTATGTTTCTTGTAAACAGTCAATTGAAATGAAATCATAATCTGCACAAAGTATATGTACAGAGCAGATAATTGAATTGAGCGGTAAATTTTCATTTATTCTTTAAAAGGTTTATTTATGTAGCATTATTTGTACATGTATATTTTTCACCATGAATCACATTAGTTTGCATATCTATGTTCATATAAAAATAACATCCCTAGAGTATTGTCCATTGCAAAGACTGTTGTTTTAATTAATACCACATTCAGATTACCAGCCCTTGAAAAAGCTGGGTTTAGAGCCGGGGAAATTGGTGGGGCTGTGAAAAATTGACTGTTTAGATTAGCTGAAAAAGCGAAATTGGTGGGGCTGTGAAAAAAGGACCGTTCAGATTAGCTGAAAAGCCAGCTTTTTTTGTAAAAAAAAAGCCGGGTCTGCACTGTTCACATTGAACCCTGCTTTTTGCTACCAGTACACATCATTACTGAGAAAATGTACTGTGATTGGCTGTAAAAAGTGATGTCACTTTAAACACAGGAAGTGAAGTGAAGCACTTAAAACACAGGAAACACCTGATTCTGTGAACCAATCAGCACTTCACAGACACAGTGGGGGTGGAAAGCTGCTATGGAGCGTTCAGACTCCTTCAAATGCCGGATAAGATCCGGCTAAACCCCTTCTTTTTAGCCGGCTCTGACCACCGGTTTTCAGTAGCTGGCTTTTTGTAACTGGAGCGTTCACACTGAGTTTAGAAGCCAGCTTTTTCACTGCAGCCGGCTTACCTGGTGTTTTCAGGTAATCTGAACGGGGTATCAGTTGACAGTTTCTTCTGACCATAAGATGAATTCTTGTTCACATAGTTTATACAAATAGAAATGGAGCACTTGTAAATTATTTATTTTGGTACATAGTTGTTTTTTTTATTGAATATGGACCTATTGAAAGAATGGTTAACTACATAATATTTGTGATAGCCAATGTGAATTGTACATACAAAGATTTATATATATATCTGTTGACAATGTGTAATGATGGTACTATAATTGCTGTTGATTCTATTATTATTGCTTTCATCATGGTCTGAAACTTTATTATGTTTTTGATTCAAAAGATTTTGTTTTTTGTTTTTTATAGGGACCTCCAGGATCCCAGCCATCACCTCATGCACAACCTCCTCCACACAACCCCAACAATCCCATGATGGGTCCACACAGTCAGGTAATGTTAAACCCTTATATCTCAATTCTATAGACCTGTGGCAGCAGATTGTTTTTTTTACCTTTATAGTTTTCAATCCATTGGCCTTTCAAACAAAGGGTCAGATAAAATAACTTAAACAATCTCAATGAGTGATGCATGGAGGATGTGCAAAATTCTTTAGGGCTGAAACATAATGACTTTATCCTGAGCATATTTTTAATTGCAAATCTGTCCCATCTGAGTTTATTTGAATTATTTTTAAACTACTAATAGGGAGAAAGTTGCAAGTTATATTTTTGGGCTAATGGAGTGCATTTTTACCTCTATGCTTGCACAGGCAGTGTAAAGTGGCATAGGTTATGGTAGCGTGGCCAAATTGCTCACAGTAGGAAGGAAAGTCTTTGGTACTGCTGTTTCTTCTGGTCTTCAAGTCTACATCTGGCACATTGCCTAGGCTAACCTTGTTAACTTGCTGGTTTCTGCACATTTTACGTCTGTTCAGAAAATTTTATAGTGTGTGGTGATTCACAATCAGCCAAATCTACTGAAAAGTAATGGTAAAGCATAATCTGTTCAGCTGATTGGTGTTTTTCAGTCATTATTGTACTGTTTGTACTTAGCAGTTAATTTATTTTGTTTTGTAAGTGTGTAAAATGTGTGGTTTGTACTGTCCTTATTGTATTCATGAATAAATAATTGTAAAAGCGGTATGAGATCCCCATGCACTTTGTAATCAGCCATTGTAACTACCCAGCCCCCTGATCTTCCTGCTTCCAGCTGACAATCCTAGGTGGATTCCAGTTGACAATAAAACTCCTTTCACACCGCCACCAAATACCCAGGTTTTTGGCCAAAAACCCAGTAATCTGCAAAAACCTGTGTATTTGGTGGTGGTGTGAAACATTCACTTCTGGTCGACCTGGGTCAAAAGACCTGGGACTTCCCACCCGGGAAAGGTGGCAGTGTGAAAGCTCCAGGGTTGTTTTCAACACGGGTCTTTCACTTTGCCTCCCGATTGGTTCAGATCTGTCTACTGTTGCTATGGCAACGGTAAACAAATCAGTTTTTTCCGTCGGATAGTAAAAAAAAAAAATAATAATTATGCAAGTATAGGGCATGCTGTAGCACCACAAGCTTCAGCATGCCCTGCCACGTTAAAAGCCACTTAAGCCCGGGAAATTCATTGGCGGTGTGAAAGGAACAGACCCGCCCGCAAATTTTTGTGCGCTAAAAAGTGTTTTTGTTTTTTTTTTGACCCGGCATTTCTTCCTGGAAAAACCTGGGTTGAAAATACTGGGTTTTTCAACGTTGCCGGTGTGAAAGGGGTATAAGGGGTCTGGGTAATTACAAGGGAGAAAATAAATAAATTGTCATTTTGTTGGCTCAGCTTGTCCACCAGGATAGAGAAAAGCACATACACAGTTTAATAAATCAGAGAAACAATAGTTATTGAAATAAAAACTCCCAGAGACCACACTATTGCCCCATGTTATTAAACAGCTTCCAAGTTTTTATGAATCAGGCTGGGCAAAATGAAAAAGTGAAAGCTTAACTGTCACTAAATGGTATTCCTTGCTATAGCCCTTTATATGCACTGTAGCTTTCCACTCTTACTTTAGCTGCTAATGTTTGTACACTTTAAAAATTTTGTTTTTAAACATTAGTGTCTGAGGCAGGGCTTGAAGTGAGAGGTATATGGTATGCAATACCGTCACTTCTACTGATTTAATTGAAAAGCTATAAATCTCCCTTCACTTCTATTATTTCTATATTTTCTTACTGCCACTTCTAAATGTCCATATTGCCACTTCTAAATTCCCACTTCGACCATTGGTCTGAGGGATTTTTTTAAATCGGATGTTGAGCTGGATCCAGACCACCGCATGCTTTGCGTACGTGCGGAGGTCTGTCCATCCGACAGAGAGAGGGGAGTGAACACCCCCTGTCACTCCCCTCTCTCGTGTGGGCTTTATGGCAGCTTACGCTGCCATAAGCCTTGCTTAAGACAATCGTGTGGATCAGCAATCCATACAACCGCTGATCCACACAAGTGTGGGAGCCCCCTTCCACACTACAATTATCATGCTTCCCCCCACCCACTTTAGCGGGCAGAGGGGAGACACAGCCCATTTCTTCGGAAATGAGCTCGTACGGAACTAAGTTTCATTCGATACTTGTTACACTATTGTCCACTAGGTGCATGTGCCCTCCAGTCAAATCAGGCCACTTACGCACCTTGCGGCCTGACTTTCTCAGGTCTGGATCCGGCCCGTTACATGGAATGGCAACAGTTATAAATGGCTGACAGGTTCAACATGTTGCCCTTACTCTATCCAACAGTGTCGATGTGTCAACAACTTTTGAATAGTATATTGTAATGTTGACACATAGGGCTTGATTCAATTAGAAATTTGCACCGTAACAGATGGGAAAAAGTGTGCGGTGCGCTTTTTCCCATCTACTACGGTAGCTGATTTTTATTCGTGTCTCTATGAGATGTGAATAAAAATACAAAAAAAAATTATGCGGGTGCGAGGCTAATTGAATCAGGCCCATACTGTGTTCAGCACTGCAGTAATCCCATATCTAACCCAAAACCAAAGCCTAATTGTTAGCGGTAACTAATTATTACCTGCGAATAAAGAAACTGGAACATAGCTGGAGCGGTGAGACACAGCTGGAATGGCGGTCAGTGAGTGGAGGACAGAGCAGTTCACAGTGCAGGAGCAAGACACAGGACAGGGCATAGGGCAGAATGAAGGAACAGGACACAGATATGGGACAGAGTGGAATAGCAGGACACAGGAAAGAGAGGAAAAGCATGACATGGGACAGATCAGAGGAGCAGGGCACAGACACAGTAAAGAGAGGAGAAACATGGCATGGGACAGATCAGAGGAGCAGGACCCAGACACAGGAAAGAGAGGAGAAGCATGACATGGGCCAGATCAGAGGAGCAGAGCCCAGACACAGGAAAGAGAGGAGAAGCATGACATGGGACAGATCAGAGCAGCAGAGCACAGACACAGGAAAGAGAGGAGAAGCATGACATGGGACAGATCAGAGGAGCAGAGCACAGACACAGGAAAGAGAGGAGAAGCATGACATGGGACAGATCAGAGGAGCAGAGCACAGACGCAGGAAAGAGAGGAGAAGCATGACATGGGACAGATCAGAGGAGCAGGACACAGACACAGGAAAGAGCGGAGTGACAACACAATGTCTATGTAAAGTATGTTCACTATGTGCCATGCTGATCATATAGCTTATGGTATCAACTGTATCATTGTTGACATTATGAACATCTAACTAATCCCATTACTTAATTTTTAGTTCCTCTATACAGTCAATAATCAACTTTTGTATCATTATCCACATACATGTTTTTCTAGCCACTGACTCGCAATCTCTTGCACATTGTCTGTGATCTGTGGATACATACAGACATGTAATTCAAGGTCATGCAACATATTTTATTAAATACAGTCATTTTGTTACAGAATTTATCCTTAAGAAAAGCTTCTATATAGTTTCAGTTGCCTTTCATAACACATCTGAAAGAGCTGGGTAACAATACAATGTTATAGTTTAGCTGACAATCTTTTCACATACTTACCACACATATTTGTGTTTCAGCCTTTCATGTCCCCTCGGTATCCTGGTGGCCCTCGACCTTCTCTCAGAATGCCAAATCAGGTTGGTTTATTGTCAATTTAATATGTTAAATCAAAACTACAGTACTTGTTGCCTGTTAGTTCCCTCACACAGAAATAAACAGCAAATGATTCTATCTTCCTGATGAGAATTATTAGTATGAATCTTTTACCTGCAATGTATAATATGTTGTTTTGAGCCAGTAAGCTCATTGTGTTACTAACATACATCCCTATTACACTGCCTACAATACTTCTTGTAAAGTTAGCCCTTCAAATGTGTTTAAATCCTTTTTGCTTCATTGATTTCTTATGATATGTTAAAAGAAATGTTTTAATGTCTTTTGCGATTGCAAATATATAATAAATACATTTGGCGTTTTTTAGCCTCCAGTTGGGGTTCCAGGTTCACAGCCTCTGCTGCCAAACTCTATGGATCCCACACGACCACAAGGTACACAACTATACATATAGGCGCTGTATTGATGTCAAATGTGTTTACTATAGCTTTTATCCCTTGTTTACATATGGTAGCCTCTATTCTTTATTACTTTTACTAATAACTTGTAACATTGTATATAAAATAATGGACCAGATTCAGATTTAAGTAAAGGGTGCAATTTCCGATCGATAGGATCAGAGAAACCCTGCTTCTTTGCCAATAGTGTAAGTACCACATTCCTATACTCGATCTGTATCCAGATTTCTGTTCTATGACCATTTTGGACAGCAGGGTGTGACAGACCATGACAGAATGGAAAGTGCAATGGGTTCTAAGGTGGGATCTTAGGATCATATGTCCATACTGAAGGCTAGATCCAGTGGACACCTGGCATAAGATCCCATTCCCCACAGATGCTGAGCTCAAATCTTTGAGCTCTGCAGTGTCATAAGTCTAAATTCCGTCTAATGTGCTGTTCTCTGGATGGTCAGGCGGCCCCACTGAGTGAAATCTGAAGCATATTATGTCACAACTCTGACAGTTGCTTATTGCATGTTATGCTGTCATAAAATTACTATGTCAATTATAGTAAAGACATGCAAAATTGTTTTAACTAAGACTAAGATCTATTGTGCCACACAATAGATTGGTCCACAAAATAAGGGAACTGGGTCTAGGTAGCAACATTTGTACTTGGATCAAAAACTGGTTGGAGAATAGGGAACAGAGAGTTGTGATAAATGGAAATTATTCTAATTGGTCAAAAGTTTTAAGCGGTGTACCTCAAGGTTCTGTGCTGGGACCAGTCCTTTTTAATATATTTATTAATGACCTTGGTGATGGTTTAGAGGGCAAGTTTTCCATTTTTGCAGATGACACTAAACTATGTAAGGTAATAGAATCTGAGCAAGATGTAGCGTCCTTGCAGAGGGACTTGAGTAAACTAGAGGATTGGGCGACCAAATGGAAGATGAGGTTTAACATAGATAAATGTAAGATTATGCATTTAGGGATCAAAAACAAGCATGCAATCTATAAATTAAACGGGGTAAATTTAGGAGAATCTTTAATGGAGAAGGATTTGGGAGTGCTTGTGGACAATAGACTTAGCAATAGTGCTCAATGCCAAGCAGCAGCTGCAAGGGCCAATAAAGTATTAGCATGCATAAAAAGGGGAATAGATGCAAGGGAAGACTGTGTAATTTTGCCACTATATAAAGCATTGGTGAGGCCTCATCTAGAATACGCAGTTCAGTTCTGGGCACCAATCCATAAAAAAGACATATTGGAACTAGAAAGGGTTCAGAGAAGGGCAACAAAATTGTTAAAGGGTAGGGAGTCATTGAGCTATGAGGAAAGGCTAGCCAGTTTAGACATGTTTACTTTAGAAAAGAGGCGTCTAAGAGGAGATATGATCAATATATACAAATACATCATGGGCCAATACAGAGAACTTTCAAAGGAACTTTTTACCCCAAGGACTGTACACAGGACAAGGGGGCACCCACTAAGGTTAGAGGAAAAGAAGTTTCACAACCAGCAAAGGAAAGGGTTCTTCACAGTAAGGGCAGTCAGGATGTGGAATTCACTGCCAGAAAAGGTTGTGATGGCAGATTCACTGGATATGTTTAAGAAAGGATTAGATACATTTTTAGCAGAAAAGGACATTCAGGGTTACCAGGACCGCTAATTTAAATAAAGGACAGTAGTGGAGCAAGGTAGAAATGTATGTATTTATTTATCTTAGGATTGCAACAGTTTTGATGTTGCTTTATATGGATTAACTTCCAATATAAAGATAGGGATCGCATGAGATCCAAAATAGGTTGAACTTGATGGACTGTTGTCTTTTTTCAACCTCATCTACTATGTAACATTTTAAATAAGCTCAAGAAATCTAGATTTTTTTACTGCACACATATTTATGCTTACTAGCTATGCTGGACGCATTGAAGGACAGAGTGCACACAAAAAAGGACTATGTCATCTATACCAAGCCTGTATGAGTGATTCCTCAGTACTCCCAAGATAAAACTTCTGTGACTATAAGGAGAGCTTGTGCAGTCAAAGCTGCTTTAACTTAAGACAGCTAATTGAGGGAATGCTAAGAGTTCCATTAATTCTCTTTTAAGGTACTTCTCTGCAGCTTCCAGCTGGAGTAACTAGCAATTCTAAAAAATATGTACAGTAATCAAGCAACAGAATTTATAGTCAATGGGTCCATTTACATAGTTCATATACTTACCTAAAAGTACAAAAAAAAAACATTTTAATACTTTTAAGTAAATTCATTGGGGTAGATCCAGACCTAAGTACGTTAGCGTTTTTACGCTAGCTGCTGAATTATAATCGCCGATTTGTATTTACTGCGCATGCGCGCGGCAGATGTTATGCCATGCAACTCTGAACATATGTATCATCAGCATAACTAAGGATAAAGGGGCGTATCATCCATTCGACACCCATAATTATGTTTTGGAGGCAGAGGGAGGCATTCAAATCGTACAGTATCGCCCGGGTTAGACCGTTACTTACGTGAATCCATTACGCTTTAGTGCTTACGCTTTTTTAAAGTTAAAGTAGGGTTTGGGAAGCGTAAAATGGCCTAAGTACGTACAAGCTAGGGGAGTGCATTAAAACAACACTAGCGTAAATACGCTACAGGATGTAACGGAACAAGCACTTAGATCTGGATCTGGCCCATTGTCCCTGTGTTTACAATGAATTGTACTGAAGATACCATAGATTTTGGATTTCCCCTAAGTTTTTATAGAGACTGATGGGTAATGCTATTTACATGACTCCTGAAAGCACAATGGACCAGATTCAGAGATTGAAAATAAGAGAGGAAAGTTACTTCTGGGTAAAACCTTTGTAAAACACTTTGACTTTGCGTCCTGGGCAACCGCCCACACCTAGTTGCGGCCCTGTAACAAACAGACTGGATAGGTAAAAGAGGGCTCTGCCTGCAAAGTAACAATCTACAGGACTTTAGGGATTGATACATAAGGACAATTGATATATATCACACAATGGACCAGCCAGGTTGTTTGGTAAAAGTGGTTAAGGCTCTGTATGATCTAGTCCATTGTTAGTAGCAGGACTGAAGGTAGTTTTATGAAAGTGAATGGGAAACTGGATAGCAAATTGGTTGTAAATAGGGTAGACAAATGTTAAGAAGTAGGCTGAGGAATTTGGAAATCTTGTCTGAAGAGCTGGCTTTTAATCATCTATATTTTACAATTAGATATCATGATGCTTAGTGATATAGCATCTAAATAACACAATTATCCAAGCTTGAGACGTAGCTAGAAATGTTAGCGTTGAATAAGGAAAATGGTGCCTCCAACCTTGGGTAAGCAACCAGTTTACCCTTAAAAATTGACTTGCTGGTGCTACACTTTGGATTTGCACCCTGCGGTGACAGCCCCTATAGCACACCCCTAGTTAGGGCCCTGATCCATGCTTTTATACCCTCCAACTGTCAGCAGTCACTCTCTGCAGGACAGCAGTTCGCTTCATATTTTCTGTTTCTCTTTTTCACAGTAGTTTATTATTTACAAACCTTCCAGAAATCTCCCAGATATCACTGATTTCTCTGGTGCTTCTTCTGACAGTTCTGTTATAGGAACAGTGTGTCAGAGAAGAAAAGACCTTAGCTTTCACATAAAGAAGAAGAATCAACATCTCAAGATGTTGTCCATTGCAACCAATGAGATTTTAGCTGGCATTCTGTATTATGTAATAGGAAAGTGAGAGCTAAAATCTGATTGGTTGCTATGGGCAACATCTCAACTTTTCCTTTACCGCAGTTTAGTAAATCTGGCCCCAGGTGTTGTGGTGCTGTTCAAAAATGTTTTTATTTTGCTCTTTCAAGGTTGAACCTATAATTTGGCTTTCAAGTTCTGAAGTTTGCTTTGTTTAATCTATAGTTTTGTAGGCAAGCCAGGAATCGGAGTATATGAGAGATCCTTGAGCCATAATCTGCTTTATTATAAGTATTGGAATTTGGCAGTTGCATCTGGTAGTTCCACCAAGAATATTATCCCTAATTTCCAAAAATATTCTCATTTTTTTTTATAGTCAAGAAGGTTTTCTGTTCCCAATGACTGTGGTACAAAAAATTTACAGTGGAAATTGTCCAGCTTTCAAATATCCCTATTTTTATTATTGATTATATTGTTGCAAGAAAGCCATTCAAAGCTATTTTCTTATATTCTATACCAGGCCACGACAATTTTTTTTTATAATTTGGAAGCCAGAACAAAAATTTGGCAAATTTTTGACAAATCATTTATATGGACAGTCGTGTGTGTGTGTATTATATATACTATATCCACAAAGAATTGATATATAACAATATTGTTATATAAACTTGTTATATAAAGTTGTTTGACATAGATATATTTCACAAAGAACAATGTGGAAAGATATATACATTTGTATGTATATATATATGTGTGTGTGTGTGTGTGTGTGTGTACATACAGTATATCTATGTATATATACACCTTTAAAATAAAAAAATATGTATAGATACAAAAGAAGGCAACCTAGCACTCTTGCAATTAACCAGCAACCAACCTTGACATTCTATCTTTAAAATAAAATTCAGAGAAATTTGTTACATACATTTGCAGATATATGATAAGCCACCAGCCACTTACAAGGCTTCTCTGTTTTGGTGGTCCTAACTCTGCAACAGCATGCCCTGTCAGCTGCTATCCCAAACAAACACACAGAATGGAGGTTGCTCAAATCAATTTATAAGTGTATATATATATATA
>WWET01001413.1:44360-68004 GCA_011038615.1 Limnodynastes dumerilii | reverse complement strand
GTAATATTTAAAATAGATGTTGTGTAACTAGTATACGCATTCTCTATAGAATAATAGATTCACTAGAAAAAATTATTTTGTTTTTTACTTTTTAGATTGTATAAGGTTGAAATTGTTATTATTATAGAGTGTAGCAAACATACCCTTGCCATCAAGAAATAGCTAAGGCAACCTGCTTGGGACTTGGGAAATGCTGTTTTAAAAACTATTCAAGTTGTGTCACACAGCAAAAACAAACAGCTAAAGGTATAATTCAGTCAAGTCACTGAGAGAGAGCAAGAAATCTCCAATTACTCGACCAAGTCATAGATGGTGCTTGCAAGTAGAATAAGTTACTTGCACCTAATGACACTCACTGGGGGTGACAAATTTATAAAAGGTCATCGAACCTTCATATGTAAAACTTGAGAGAATGATGTTTTTTTGTCACCTAGTACAAACACGTTAGTCCCTTGGCAATGCTGCCATCTGTTGGCAAAAAATATTATTTGCAGAAGTTACATATTCTGCATTGAACAATAAAGTCTGTATTATTTCCTATGTTACATGGTTGGAAATGTTTTATCTTATTTTTTCCTAAGATATTTAATACTATTAGTCCCAGGCATCATTATTTATCCCAATGATTTTATTTGTGTTCATCTTATTATAAATACTTAACAATCCAAGGTCAGTAGGAATTAGGTTCGGTCATGTAAATAGAGCAATTTCAAGGATTTTTGAGTTTTAAATAATGTTTTACATGGTTGTGTAGTTCTGCCCATGAAATCGAATCTAGAGGTGACCTACAAATGAATTTTAAATGAGATTAGGAACATAAATAATTAAAAGAGAACAACAAGGGAATAACACATGTTTGGTGTTTAGAATCTGCCACAGTATTTTAGCAGGGTTGCTGACATATTCCTAGGACAAGATGTAGGGGTAAATTTAACACCTACAGCTTTTTACCTCTTGCATATTGTATAAAAGAGAGTTAACGTTTCTTTACAATGTACAATATTTCATTTGCGTTACCTCACTGCATTTTACAAAGTAGCTTTTAACTAATTAGCAGAAGTGCATTAGGTAAATTAATTAATTTGATTCCTATAAGTGGCTCTTTGGGTGTTTAAAGTAAACACAATTCAGCATTTTGTTTTACTGACATTCTGTAATTCATAGTGTGCTGTGTTGGTTATTACTTTCTTAGACAGATATAGGTATACTGAAGACAGACAGGTATGTGAAAAATACAGAAAGGTATACAGAAAGTCAATGTTCCCCCCAAAAAATAAGGGAAAATATTGTTCTTCCTTAATCTAAACAGTTTAGTCTTGTTTTAATGTAAATTATTTATTCTAACAAGTTTTATTAATAACCACTAAGGCATTCAATGAAGTCTGAAATACATTAAATGAAGTTTATCCTTAAGTCATGATTATAGTTAGCTAATATGAGGATATGATGTCTGATTGTGCTAGCCTACTCTGTGTTGGACTTTTGCACTGGTGCTAATGTAAGCATGGGGGAGGAGGAAATGAGGAGATGTATGGAGTAGACAACCCAGCTCCTTAGATCTCATAAATATGTGAGCTAAATGTAAAGTTTGTAGGGTATACCCTGTGCTCCCAAAAAATTATTTCTAGACACGGATTGTTAGAATACCATAAGATTAAATTAAAACCTAATAGTCAATCTCTTATTAAAATAAACTTGTAATAAATGCTGAATTTTATGACCATAAGATTTTAAAAAATGGAACAAACCATAACAAAAACATGCAACCTTTGGCACAAGATATATATGTTTTTGTACAAATTCCCTGGGCCTAGTGCACCTGCCGTGTATATTACTTTACAAACTGATATGCATGTAGCAGTATCTTTTTGGATATTGTGTTTTAAAGTCTCTTTGAGATCACAGCTGTGAGGGGGTGTGGTCTCAGAGGAGCATTTGGAGAACTCGGGAGACTCCATGAGGTATGCTCTCAGTTTGGAAAAAAATTGGATATTTGACCTAAAGTTAGGGCTCTATTTAGAGTTAATATTAGAGTTAGGACTGCTCCCACAGAGAAGCCTTGATGTTGGCGGAGCAGCTTATCAAATTTCTGCAGATTTTTGTAACTAATTCTCTAATTTTTTATTTAAAGATAGAAATTCATATTTAGTTACTGAGTAATGGCTAGAGTGCTAGAGTGCTAGAGTGCCGTCAAGGCACCTCTTACTGTTTAGTTTAATTTGGGAGTCTGACCACTCCCCAAACATGGCCGCTGCAGGCTATTCAAATGCAGGTAGTGTCTTAACAGAGACCTCCTGTGTACACATATAGCAAATGGATAGGGACTCACCTACAGGAGGTGCCTTGACGCTGGGCAGGTGAGCTTAACCCAATATAGCTATATTGTGAACAAAACCTCCTTTTTATTTATGTGCAGACACATAGTGTTATTTAATGTATGTTTGGAGCGCCGGACCTCTCTTGTTCCTTGTATTTACATTGTGGTCACTTTGGTCCTTGGCTGCACCCCTATAAGCATTTTTCTGTGTGAGCATTTTTCTGTGTGAGCATTTTTCTGTGTGAGCATTTTTCTGTGTGAGCATTTTTCTGTGTGAGCATTTTTCTGTGTGAGCATTTTTCTGTGTGAGCATTTTTCTGTGTGAGCATTTTTCTGTGTGAGCATTTTTCTGTGTGAGCATTTTTCTGTGTGAGCATTTTTCTGTGTGAGCATTTTTCTGTGTGAGCATTTTTCTGTGTGAGCATTTTTCTGTGTGAGCATTTTTCTGTGTGAGCATTTTTCTGTGTGAGCATTTTTCTGTGTGAGCATTTTTCTGTGTGAGCATTTTTCTGTGTGAGCATTTTTCTGTGTGAGCATTTTTCTGTGTGAGCATTTTTCTGTGTGAGCATTTTTCTGTGTGAGCATTTTTCTGTGTGAGCATTTTTCTGTGTGAGCATTTTTCTGTGTGAGCATTTTTCTGTGTGAGCATTTTTCTGTGTGAGCATTTTTCTGTGTGAGCATTTTTCTGTGTGAGCATTTTTCTGTGTGAGCATTTTTCTGTGTGAGCATTTTTCTGTGTGAGCATTTTTCTGTGTGAGCATTTTTCTGTGTGAGCATTTTTCTGTGTGAGCATTTTTCTGTGTGAGCATTTTTCTGTGTGAGCATTTTTCTGTGTGAGCATTTTTCTGTGTGAGCATTTTTCTGTGTGAGCATTTTTCTGTGTGAGCATTTTTCTGTGTGAGCATTTTTCTGTGTGAGCATTTTTCTGTGTGAGCATTTTTCTGTGTGAGCATTTTTCTGTGTGAGCATTTTTCTGTGTGAGCATTTTTCTGTGTGAGCATTTTTCTGTGTGAGCATTTTTCTGTGTGAGCATTTTTCTGTGTGAGCATTTTTCTGTGTGAGCATTTTTCTGTGTGAGCATTTTTCTGTGTGAGCATTTTTCTGTGTGAGCATTTTTCTGTGTGAGCATTTTTCTGTGTGAGCATTTTTCTGTGTGAGCATTTTTCTGTGTGAGCATTTTTCTGTGTGAGCATTTTTCTGTGTGAGCATTTTTCTGTGTGAGCATTTTTCTGTGTGAGCATTTTTCTGTGTGAGCATTTTTCTGTGTGAGCATTTTTCTGTGTGAGCATTTTTCTGTGTGAGCATTTTTCTGTGTGAGCATTTTTCTGTGTGAGCATTTTTCTGTGTGAGCATTTTTCTGTGTGAGCATTTTTCTGTGTGAGCATTTTTCTGTGTGAGCATTTTTCTGTGTGAGCATTTTTCTGTGTGAGCATTTTTCTGTGTGAGCATTTTTCTGTGTGAGCATTTTTCTGTGTGAGCATTTTTCTGTGTGAGCATTTTTCTGTGTGAGCATTTTTCTGTGTGAGCATTTTTCTGTGTGAGCATTTTTCTGTGTGAGCATTTTTCTGTGTGAGCATTTTTCTGTGTGAGCATTTTTCTGTGTGAGCATTTTTCTGTGTGAGCATTTTTCTGTGTGAGCATTTTTCTGTGTGAGCATTTTTCTGTGTGAGCATTTTTCTGTGTGAGCATTTTTCTGTGTGAGCATTTTTCTGTGTGAGCATTTTTCTGTGTGAGCATTTTTCTGTGTGAGCATTTTTCTGTGTGAGCATTTTTCTGTGTGAGCATTTTTCTGTGTGAGCATTTTTCTGTGTGAGCATTTTTCTGTGTGAGCATTTTTCTGTGTGAGCATTTTTCTGTGTGAGCATTTTTCTGTGTGAGCATTTTTCTGTGTGAGCATTTTTCTGTGTGAGCATTTTTCTGTGTGAGCATTTTTCTGTGTGAGCATTTTTCTGTGTGAGCATTTTTCTGTGTGAGCATTTTTCTGTGTGAGCATTTTTCTGTGTGAGCATTTTTCTGTGTGAGCATTTTTCTGTGTGAGCATTTTTCTGTGTGAGCATTTTTCTGTGTGAGCATTTTTCTGTGTGAGCATTTTTCTGTGTGAGCATTTTTCTGTGTGAGCATTTTTCTGTGTGAGCATTTTTCTGTGTGAGCATTTTTCTGTGTGAGCATTTTTCTGTGTGAGCATTTTTCTGTGTGAGCATTTTTCTGTGTGAGCATTTTTCTGTGTGAGCATTTTTCTGTGTGAGCATTTTTCTGTGTGAGCATTTTTCTGTGTGAGCATTTTTCTGTGTGAGCATTTTTCTGTGTGAGCATTTTTCTGTGTGAGCATTTTTCTGTGTGAGCATTTTTCTGTGTGAGCATTTTTCTGTGTGAGCATTTTTCTGTGTGAGCATTTTTCTGTGTGAGCATTTTTCTGTGTGAGCATTTTTCTGTGTGAGCATTTTTCTGTGTGAGCATTTTTCTGTGTGAGCATTTTTCTGTGTGAGCATTTTTCTGTGTGAGCATTTTTCTGTGTGAGCATTTTTCTGTGTGAGCATTTTTCTGTGTGAGCATTTTTCTGTGTGAGCATTTTTCTGTGTGAGCATTTTTCTGTGTGAGCATTTTTCTGTGTGAGCATTTTTCTGTGTGAGCATTTTTCTGTGTGAGCATTTTTCTGTGTGAGCATTTTTCTGTGTGAGCATTTTTCTGTGTGAGCATTTTTCTGTGTGAGCATTTTTCTGTGTGAGCATTTTTCTGTGTGAGCATTTTTCTGTGTGAGCATTTTTCTGTGTGAGCATTTTTCTGTGTGAGCATTTTTCTGTGTGAGCATTTTTCTGTGTGAGCATTTTTCTGTGTGAGCATTTTTCTGTGTGAGCATTTTTCTGTGTGAGCATTTTTCTGTGTGAGCATTTTTCTGTGTGAGCATTTTTCTGTGTGAGCATTTTTCTGTGTGAGCATTTTTCTGTGTGAGCATTTTTCTGTGTGAGCATTTTTCTGTGTGAGCATTTTTCTGTGTGAGCATTTTTCTGTGTGAGCATTTTTCTGTGTGAGCATTTTTCTGTGTGAGCATTTTTCTGTGTGAGCATTTTTCTGTGTGAGCATTTTTCTGTGTGAGCATTTTTCTGTGTGAGCATTTTTCTGTGTGAGCATTTTTCTGTGTGAGCATTTTTCTGTGTGAGCATTTTTCTGTGTGAGCATTTTTCTGTGTGAGCATTTTTCTGTGTGAGCATTTTTCTGTGTGAGCATTTTTCTGTGTGAGCATTTTTCTGTGTGAGCATTTTTCTGTGTGAGCATTTTTCTGTGTGAGCATTTTTCTGTGTGAGCATTTTTCTGTGTGAGCATTTTTCTGTGTGAGCATTTTTCTGTGTGAGCATTTTTCTGTGTGAGCATTTTTCTGTGTGAGCATTTTTCTGTGTGAGCATTTTTCTGTGTGAGCATTTTTCTGTGTGAGCATTTTTCTGTGTGAGCATTTTTCTGTGTGAGCATTTTTCTGTGTGAGCATTTTTCTGTGTGAGCATTTTTCTGTGTGAGCATTTTTCTGTGTGAGCATTTTTCTGTGTGAGCATTTTTCTGTGTGAGCATTTTTCTGTGTGAGCATTTTTCTGTGTGAGCATTTTTCTGTGTGAGCATTTTTCTGTGTGAGCATTTTTCTGTGTGAGCATTTTTCTGTGTGAGCATTTTTCTGTGTGAGCATTTTTCTGTGTGAGCATTTTTCTGTGTGAGCATTTTTCTGTGTGAGCATTTTTCTGTGTGAGCATTTTTCTGTGTGAGCATTTTTCTGTGTGAGCATTTTTCTGTGTGAGCATTTTTCTGTGTGAGCATTTTTCTGTGTGAGCATTTTTCTGTGTGAGCATTTTTCTGTGTGAGCATTTTTCTGTGTGAGCATTTTTCTGTGTGAGCATTTTTCTGTGTGAGCATTTTTCTGTGTGAGCATTTTTCTGTGTGAGCATTTTTCTGTGTGAGCATTTTTCTGTGTGAGCATTTTTCTGTGTGAGCATTTTTCTGTGTGAGCATTTTTCTGTGTGAGCATTTTTCTGTGTGAGCATTTTTCTGTGTGAGCATTTTTCTGTGTGAGCATTTTTCTGTGTGAGCATTTTTCTGTGTGAGCATTTTTCTGTGTGAGCATTTTTCTGTGTGAGCATTTTTCTGTGTGAGCATTTTTCTGTGTGAGCATTTTTCTGTGTGAGCATTTTTCTGTGTGAGCATTTTTCTGTGTGAGCATTTTTCTGTGTGAGCATTTTTCTGTGTGAGCATTTTTCTGTGTGAGCATTTTTCTGTGTGAGCATTTTTCTGTGTGAGCATTTTTCTGTGTGAGCATTTTTCTGTGTGAGCATTTTTCTGTGTGAGCATTTTTCTGTGTGAGCATTTTTCTGTGTGAGCATTTTTCTGTGTGAGCATTTTTCTGTGTGAGCATTTTTCTGTGTGAGCATTTTTCTGTGTGAGCATTTTTCTGTGTGAGCATTTTTCTGTGTGAGCATTTTTCTGTGTGAGCATTTTTCTGTGTGAGCATTTTTCTGTGTGAGCATTTTTCTGTGTGAGCATTTTTCTGTGTGAGCATTTTTCTGTGTGAGCATTTTTCTGTGTGAGCATTTTTCTGTGTGAGCATTTTTCTGTGTGAGCATTTTTCTGTGTGAGCATTTTTCTGTGTGAGCATTTTTCTGTGTGAGCATTTTTCTGTGTGAGCATTTTTCTGTGTGAGCATTTTTCTGTGTGAGCATTTTTCTGTGTGAGCATTTTTCTGTGTGAGCATTTTTCTGTGTGAGCATTTTTCTGTGTGAGCATTTTTCTGTGTGAGCATTTTTCTGTGTGAGCATTTTTCTGTGTGAGCATTTTTCTGTGTGAGCATTTTTCTGTGTGAGCATTTTTCTGTGTGAGCATTTTTCTGTGTGAGCATTTTTCTGTGTGAGCATTTTTCTGTGTGAGCATTTTTCTGTGTGAGCATTTTTCTGTGTGAGCATTTTTCTGTGTGAGCATTTTTCTGTGTGAGCATTTTTCTGTGTGAGCATTTTTCTGTGTGAGCATTTTTCTGTGTGAGCATTTTTCTGTGTGAGCATTTTTCTGTGTGAGCATTTTTCTGTGTGAGCATTTTTCTGTGTGAGCATTTTTCTGTGTGAGCATTTTTCTGTGTGAGCATTTTTCTGTGTGAGCATTTTTCTGTGTGAGCATTTTTCTGTGTGAGCATTTTTCTGTGTGAGCATTTTTCTGTGTGAGCATTTTTCTGTGTGAGCATTTTTCTGTGTGAGCATTTTTCTGTGTGAGCATTTTTCTGTGTGAGCATTTTTCTGTGTGAGCATTTTTCTGTGTGAGCATTTTTCTGTGTGAGCATTTTTCTGTGTGAGCATTTTTCTGTGTGAGCATTTTTCTGTGTGAGCATTTTTCTGTGTGAGCATTTTTCTGTGTGAGCATTTTTCTGTGTGAGCATTTTTCTGTGTGAGCATTTTTCTGTGTGAGCATTTTTCTGTGTGAGCATTTTTCTGTGTGAGCATTTTTCTGTGTGAGCATTTTTCTGTGTGAGCATTTTTCTGTGTGAGCATTTTTCTGTGTGAGCATTTTTCTGTGTGAGCATTTTTCTGTGTGAGCATTTTTCTGTGTGAGCATTTTTCTGTGTGAGCATTTTTCTGTGTGAGCATTTTTCTGTGTGAGCATTTTTCTGTGTGAGCATTTTTCTGTGTGAGCATTTTTCTGTGTGAGCATTTTTCTGTGTGAGCATTTTTCTGTGTGAGCATTTTTCTGTGTGAGCATTTTTCTGTGTGAGCATTTTTCTGTGTTGGCAATTTCTGTGTGAGCATTTTTCTTGTTTGCATTTATGACAGTGGGGTTTTTTTCAATGAGAAATTTTCCTATGGGCTTTTTTTTTCATGTGAGCTTTTTATGGTTACTGGATGTAAGATATTGTAAAATTTGTTCTTTTTACATTGTTTCCACCAATTTCTCTACTATTACTTTTTTCCTACTTCCACTGTTAGGCAGAGTGACTACATTTGCTATTTTCCAGTCTTCTGGATTTACTCCTGTTACTAGTGACTGGTTGGATAATTCTGTTAATGGTTTTACCAGCACCCCTCTAAGTTCTTTTAGTATCCTAGGATGTATCTCATCTTCTCCATCTGATTTAATGAGTTGATGCACTTTCTATAGGAAAACAAATGACTTTAGAGACAATTGTCCCCTTTTTGGAATCATTTTCAGGCACAATGTATTTTTATAACTTGCCATGTGTACAAATTCATCATGAATGTTAATTTGTAACCTGGCAACAGTGACAACCACTAAAGAAACCTAGACTCAGCACAAGTTAATGTAATATTTAAAATAAATGTTGTGTAACTACTATACACATTCTATATAGAATGTGTATAGTAGTTACACAACATTTATTTTAAATATTACATTAACTTGTGCTGAGTCTAGGTTTCTTTAGTGGTTGTCACTGTTGCCAGGTTACAAATTAACATTCATGATGAATTTGTACACATGGCAAGTTATAAAAATACATTGTGCCTGAAAATGATTCCAAAAAGGGGACAATTGTCTCTAAAGTCATTTGTTTTCCTATAGAAAGTGCATCAACTCATTAAATCAGATGGAGAAGATGAGATACATCCTAGGATACTAAAAGAACTTAGAGGGGTGCTGGTAAAACCATTAACAGAATTATCCAACCAGTCACTAGTAACAGGAGTAAATCCAGAAGACTGGAAAATAGCAAATGTAGTCACTCTGCCTAACAGTGGAAGTAGGAAAAAAGTAATAGTAGAGAAATTGGTGGAAACAATGTAAAAAGAACAAATTTTACAATATCTTACATCCAGTAACCATAAAAAGCTCACATGAAAAAAAAAGCCCATAGGAAAATTTCTCATTGAAAAAAACCCCACTGTCATAAATGCAAACAAGAAAAATGCTCACACAGAAATTGCCAACACAGAAAAATGCTCACACAGAAAAATGCTCACACAGAAAAATGCTCACACAGAAAAATGCTCACACAGAAAATTGCTCACACAGAAAAATGTTCACATGAAAAAATGCTCACACAGAAAAAAGCCCACAGGAAAATTGCTCACAGAAAAAAACCCCACTGTCATAAATGCCCACAAGAAAATTGTTCACACAGAAAAATGCTGACATAGAAAAATGCTCACAAGGAAAAATGCTCACACAGAAAAAAGCCCACATATAAAGCCATATTCAGAGATCCGTCTGAGAAAAGTACGCAATTATACGCACAGACGTTGCAAGGCAACACCCCTGACACTCCCCTCCCACGGACGGGTTTTCTGTGACTTATGAGTGACTCGACCTGCCTTATCTTTACGTGGGCATTTCCGTGTGTCGAGTAGTTTCATACGTGCGTATCTAATTAACTGCGCCCACTCCTCCCCCACACTCCTTCATTAAAATGACCCCCCGCCCATTTTTATATAAATTCTCAAGTGTTTATTTTTACGTGGGAGATCCGTCCGTATTTACCCACATGTGATTCACAAGTCCATCCGTGAGGCACTTCCGCATGCATAGTCTACATGAACTACGTAAATAAAGTTACTACACATGCACCGTTGAAACGTACTTAAAAATACGCACAGAAATTGCTGTGAAAACGGATCTCTGAATACGGTCCATAGTAATTCTGCTATGGTATACAGTGGTGTTTCTATAATGGATGCAGGGTGTACAGTGCACTCAGGCCCCAGAGAAAAAGGGACACCATGGCACCTTCTCTGCACCCAAACTGCTTAACTGGCAGCTAGGACACATCCTGAGCATTCTCCCTGGCTGCTGTTATTGCAGGTTATACATAGGCAGCACAGCCATAAAGAAAACTCAACGTGCCTCCCAGCTGCCATTCACGCAATTTGCAGCATGCTATTTGGTGGATGGCTCTAGATAAAAACGGCAAATGGCAGAGCACTCTTACATACATCATCCAGCCAGGCACACCTTAACGAAATAATCACAATGACACATTGCTTGGATTTAAAAGGGCACATGGTTTATTGATATTTGGGCCCGTTGGAATTGTTGACTATTGATTTAGCACCAGTAAGTTAATAGGTGGCCTAATAGCAGATGGGGGTTCAGCCCCTCCCCAATACACACCAAAACATGGATCCAACTTAACCTGAAAAACCTGGTGCCCCCTCAAGACCGGTCTTCCAGCAAGAACAGTATTTTCCCCGTCCTAACTGTCCACCCCAGCACCTGGAAGGTGGCAGTTCCTATTGGACTTCACCACAGCGGTATTGTGTCCTGGGATCGCAACCGGGTTGTGTTTGTTGCCAGACCGGTCCCCCCAATTCCCCCCACCCACAACATTTCTCACCTTGCCCCAACACACCATTTTCTGAACCCCCAATGCTACTGCCACAAACGGAGGCACCTTGGAGTACCTCTGACCGCCACCTAGATACGCCTTATAGCTCCAAAGAGATCCAGCAAAAACCTTTCATTACCCTCATCTGCCAGGTGTACCCAATCGTCCCTGTAAAGCTGAGAAACATCATGCCTGATGACAGGATGCCTAATGTAAAACCCGCCAGATGACGCCACGAATTTTGCGATGGATGCGTTCAATTTTTTGTGCTTTTTATCTATTTTTAACAAATCTCTCGCCCCGCGCCAGCTTAACTGCAGGATCATATATGACCACAATAACTTCAACTGAGGGAAGTTGGCCCCTATGATTCCTAAGTCCCGCTTCATGGACTTGCCAAAATGTGTGAAAACTGCTCAGCTGATTTAAGGTTGTGATGACAAACATTATTAACATAACCTTTAACTGGTATCTTGAAACCTAACAAAAACCCCAAACTTAACAACTCATTGTCCTCCCTTTAGGGGTACACGCGAACCATGATAACATGTCATCTAATTTAACAGGGGAGTAGCCCTTGAAGAGCCCCCCTTGGCGCTGACTGACCCCGTCCCATTCCTGTGACCTGCTGTCTGCAATCTTTAAAGGGGTGGTTGCCAGCGCATCGCATACATGAGTGTCGGAATTTGCATGTAACCCCCCTGGTGCAACGCGTGTTATTAAATGCGAAGCACCTTTCTCTACATAGCGAGGGAAAAACATTTTTAAATTGCAGGGGCTGTCTCCGAAAGGGCTGCGGTTCAACATTCCATTTTACCGAGTGGTTGGCCCTAGTCCAAATCTCAATATCTTTGATACCGAAATCTATGCACTGTCTACCCTCCTGCTTCTTACGGAAGCCCTCATCATAAGCCCTCCAGATGGTCCCCCTACAATTATAATGCATGTCTTGAATGAGCAGTGTAACACCAAATCGTTCTTAATTCCACTTGTTGAAACTCTAAATAACTGGGCGCAAACACACAAAAACCCTCAAACCACTTTTGGTAGGTCTTGTAGGCCTCCTCCCCACCTTTAGCCAAGGCTGCATCTAAACCTTTCTTCGCCTCCTCTGTGACCGCAAACATCTCAACAAATTTCCCTTTCTTAATCCTGTCTTTCACAGAATCTCTAATTTCCCAAAATATTGCGGTATTTTCACATACCATTGAGGGGATCCTAGGCCTAGCAACCTTGATGCTCCACGCATCGTCTGCTACCTTCTTACCTTTGGAAACCCCCCCACCCAGGGATTTGCCCAGCAGTTTCATAACTTTGCTGGGTTTGATACGCGAGTCGTTAGAACCCACAGATGAAAGCCCATCAGATACAGAAGGGGACCTCTCTGCACCGGAAACCGGTACTGGCTCACCCGTCTGGACGGCTTCACCTGCAGACACGCCAGATGTTCCAGGGAGGTTGGTATTCGCTTGCGGCTGGGATGCGCTTGAAGTCTCCACAGCTGCTGATGATTCTGGTGGAAGAGGAATGTAAATCGCCTGTCCAGCAACTGATGGGCCCTGACCTGTGCTCCCTGCGGCGGCCGCCAGGCTATGCCCTGTTGAACTAACTGCAGCCTGACTCGCGCTAACTCCAGCCACCCCACTTGGTAAGGTAAAATTGACATTCTGACCAGTGCCAGGTGTACTAGACATCAGGGGAAGGGAAGGGATCCTACCTGAGAAGGCCATCCCTGCGTGGGAAACATAGGGGAAAACATCCACTGTGGACCCTGACTGCCCGCCATAACCCCAGTGCTCATCCCCTGCCCAGCCTCAGAAATCCCATGAGATTGCCCAGAATTTCCAGACCTCCCTGCCTTAGAACGCCTCATCAGGGCTGATGCGGAGGAGGGGCAAGAGGAAATGGGGGATGAAGGCCTGGACTTCCCCTGCAGCGCACTTAAGCCCCTGGAGCTCCTCTCTGACCCAGCCATACTGTGTGTCTCACCTGGTTGAATCCTGCCACCTGCTTCATGAGATGCCCCAGCTCCGGTCCCAGCGCCAGGAGGCATAGTGATGTGCGCTGATGGCCGCCCCTTGCGTCCCCCACTGTGCTGTGATGGGGGAACATAATTAGACCCCCCAGGGGAAGAGGGCCTATGGCTCATAGAGGAAGCAGAGGCCTGCGCTGGGCTGCTTACCTGCATTTCAGGCCTCTGCTCCTTAGCTGCCTCTCCTCGCCTCCCTGTACCTAATTGGGGCCTCCTTGCGCCGGACCGGACGGGACATCGATGGAAGCAGCAGCGCTTCAGATAGTGAAAGGTAAGGAGGATGGGGAAGAGGAATGGAAAGAAAAGGGTAAAGTAAGGGGGCAAGGTGCTCTATGGGAGACTAAAACCTAAGACAGAGAGCTAATAGATACAGAAAAGATAAAGAGATAAAAGACAAAGAGAAGAGCAGAAAAAAACAGACAGATAAAAAAGACAAGCAATATACAAATTATCACAAATCAGCAGTATACTCAGCCTTCCCCAAGAATCTATCTGAAGAGACTGCTATAAAGACCCACCCCCTACCTATATACCTCTACCCATAATCTCACCCTAAACCCCTAGCTCACCTCATCCTAGCCTATCCTGCAACACTAAACATCTAAACATACTTACCATTAACCCCTGGCCTTCTGATGTATCTGGAGTCCCTGCCTGCCGTTTTTGTCCCTTCAGCCCTATGAGGGCCTTGGTTCTTTTTCACCAATCAGAGTGATGGGTGGTCTTATAACCATTGACTGGTAGATGGTTAGCATTATCCACCAATCACAATGTGTGAAATAGAAATAGTTTGGCAGGGGCTGTAGCACAGGATAGATGTCAGGTAAGAGATCTGGGGTCTGATCTGGGGTGTCATTTTATGGAGATGTTCTAGGTGGTCTGAACTGGGGTCTGACTGTTAATAAGGAGGTAAAGTAGTTTTGATGTTTAATGAAAGGGTCTGATCTGGGGGGAGGAGTCACATGTCTTTGTATTCCTCTTCTCTGTTTATCTTAAGTCTGTTTCTTAATTTATGCCTTTATTCCTATAAAATTATGAATTTTTTTAGATTTGTATATTCTATGTATTTGATACAGTTTTTATATTTTTAATCATGGTTGCCAATCTCCCTGATGCTGATTCATTTCCATGAGTCATCGTAAAATGGCAGAATTTATAAATTGTGTCCTATTTCACTGCATTAAGGCCTATGGGGGCTGCCATTTTCATGGAGGCCAAATGTAATCAAAGACTGGCCGTTATCTAAGACAACATGACTTCAATAATGGAGACAGAAATGAAAAATATACTTTTGTTTCTTGTTAATAAGTGTCACCTACTTTTATCTTTTGTATAAATGTGTAGAAATCAGCAGATCTTATTCACAGTCTCCACAATAATACTGAATGTATTTATTCCCTGATAATATAACAATCAATAAATACTGATGCTGTAATTTTTATCAAGAAATAGTTTTTCCTGCAGCAATAGACACACCCATGGGTGAAGCTATTTACAGGACACACCCCTTTGACAGTACAGGACACACCACTTTGGTGATAGTGCCATCACAATCTCCCTGATACTCATTTGCAAAAGTTTGCAACCGTACTTTAATATATCTTTCATATAATCTGTGTCAGTGTCGTTTCTAAACCTAGCACAGTCCAGGGTGGAAAAAAATTTCTGAAACCTTCCCCCCCTCCCCTCCAAAATAAAAACAAAAAGAAAGTCTACATCCAGCCATTCGCTTCCATCCCCCTGTGCCCTGCCATCCACTTCTACCCCTTCTATGTGTGTTCAGCCTCCATTTATGCTGCCCTACTGGGTGCCCCCCTTTAAATCACCTTGAGGCACACCCAATGCGATTGAATGGCTCACTTGCTACTGAAAACAGCCCTGATCTGTTAGCTTTAGCACAGTGTCACTGGGGTAGATCCAGAACTACGTGTGCCATACGTTTATTTGCGGAGCGTATTTTCGTGCACGTAAGTTCGCTACACTCCCCTCGGCACACCCCTTGCATGGACGTATTTTGTCAAGATACACTTCCCAAACCCTACCTTAACTTTTTCTCATGTAACCGCGTACGTCCGCGCACGGACGTATAGACTACGTGAACGTACGCCGCTTAGCACGCCCATACTGTACACTTTACATACAAACCTCCACCTACTTCACGTAAATCGCACGTATTGTTGTCTCACGTAAAATTGGCATGCCCACACGTAAGTATTTACGTGACACATACGTGAATCTCCCATACGTTCACAATTACGCTACGTGAATGTGCGTATTTTCTATGGTGCGCATGCGCAGTGCGTTCGAAACTGCGATTTTACGTCCCCGCCACGCGTAAAATCGCTGGGAAGCGTAGTTCTGGATCAGGCCCACTGTTCTTTTATTGTTGCCTCGGTGTCTCTCTCTCCATCACTCCTTTTTTAACTAGTGTGAATCTGGTCCCTACACTCTGTAGGCCGCCGCAACCTATGTTAAAAAAATGTAATAAATAAAGTACAGGCCGACGGGGCATGTTGCCGCAAGTAGAACTACCGGTGCAAGGATGCCCATGAATAACAAGGAATGCTTGCGCTAGTAAAACTACTACCGCCAGCATGCCCTACCAGCCACGTCCTGCTGCGCTGTAAAAATTGCCCCCAGCATATTCCAGTAACCATAGCATGCACCATAATACAAAATATCTACTCTACGCCACAATAAACCTTAACATGCCTTGTTATTCATGGGCATGCTTGTGCTGGTAGTTCTACTTGCGGCAGCATGCCCTGTCGGTTTTTTTTTTTTACAATTGTTACGGCGGTGTAAGGGTTTTTTTTTACAATTGTTAAAAAAAACTACGGTTGGAGCAATTAAGGCTCCGACTGCCTTGCACATCCATACTGTAAATAAGTACCATCCAGAGTGGGCTATAGGATGCAAAAAAGAGCATCCTTGAATAGCCCGTAGTCAAATTAGCATGTGTGATTCCGCATCGCACATGCACGTAACTCTGAATCCAGTCCTTCATGTCAAGGTAACCAAGCAATGTAACAAAGCAATGAGAAATTGAAGTCAGATGTTTTGTTGCATAGGCAGAGCAATTAGTAGTAAAAAGAAAGGAGTATTAATGCCATTTTATAGATCATTGGTACAACTTCACCTAGAATATTGTGTTTAGTTTTGGAAGCCATGGGCTGTATTCAGAGATCCGTTTTTTAAAAGTACGCAATTTTAAAGGTGGTGTCATGGAATGTTGGCGGCCTAAATTCCCCTATAAAACGTAAACGAGTGCTGTCCCATCTTAAATCCTTGGTGCCAGACATAACGTTCTTACAAGAAACGCATTGGTCTGACCCCACATGCACATTAAAGGCCCCATGGGTTGGGGAGTGCCTGACTGCAAACCATACCTCTAAAACTAGGGGAGTAGCGATTCTTTTCCATAAAAGCCTACATTACGAAGTAACATACCAACTCAAAGACCCAAATGGAAGATTCCTGCCAGAATACCCAGACCTCCACAGTGTAATATTGGAAAATGCCCACTTATCAAAATTAACAAATACCCAAGTGGAACTGTTAGACGCTGGTATCTCGGAAGCTGAGGTAAAAACAGCCATTTCTGCCTTAAAAAATGGAAAGTCCCCTGGCCCAGATGGGTACTCGGCAGAATTCTACAAAATTTTAAAACCCAAACTTGCCCCATCTCTTGCCTCTTTGTTCCAACACCTACATTGTGACAACCCTACCTATCCCACATTCAATCAGGCATACACTATACTCCTCTTAAAACCAAAGAAAACGGCAGACGCAGTAACATCCTATCGGCCAATCACGCTCTTGAACCAAGACTTAAGTTATTGGCAAAGATAATAGCTAACCGCCTTCAATCCATTCTACCCTCCCTTCTGTCACACCACCAAATGGGTTTTGTCCATGGTAGGTTCTCGGTAAAGGCAGTTAGAACTGCAGTGGCAGCCATTGTGGCGTCCAGGCATTCAAGACATCTGGGTGAACAAAACATGCTATTAAGTCTGGATGCCGAGAAGGCCTTCGATCAAATCTCCTGGACTCATCTGCAAAGGATTTTTGATCAAAGGGCTTTTGGAGCAAAATTTGCGAATTTCATTAAATTCATATATACCTCCCCGGCCACGCAGCTACTAGTCAATGGCAGCTACACTGCACCAGTGCATATGTTTAGAGGAACACGCCAGGGCTGCCCATTATCGCCCCTATTGTTTAATTTGGCGCTTGACCCCCTACTTAAAATCCTTCAAAACACTCCTGACTTTAAGGGTATCAGAGTGGGTTCTAAGGTAACTAAAATAACAGCCTTCGCAGACGATCTGCTATTGTACGTATCTAATCCCCGAGACTCGTTAACAAAAATCTTTGACATCATTGAGGATTTTGGGAAGGTCTCTGGTTTTGTAATAAACCAGGCAAAATCAGAGGCACTGTGGCTGGGACACCTCACACATCCATCGTGGCACCAACAATTTCAAGTAAAATGGGCAAAGCACTCGCTCACATATCTGGGTCTTCAATTACCTAAAAATCATTTCCTATTGTATGAGAATAACGTGAGTAGAATCATTAGAGAAATCACATCTACTTTGAAAAATTGGAAGAATCTCCCTTTATCTTTTTCGGGCAGGGCTAGCATCATCAAGATGATCCTCTTCCCGAAAATCCTCTATCCCCTACAAATGTTGCCAATTCTTTTCCCCGTCAAGGACGAAAAGCATCTAAATAAACAATTTAGGCTGTTTATATGGAAAGGTGGGAGACCAAGGATTGCTTTAGCGAAGCTCCAACAAAAGCAGGCGAATGGTGGGATCAACTTTCCAAATATTAAGCAATATAGTCAGGCTAGCCAAATTCGCATAATTAGAGATTGGTTACATGAAACGGAATGTTATTCCAATACCCCCTTGGAACAATCGTTTATCCCGAGGCTCTCCCTGGTGTCCTTCCTGCACTGTAGAAAGTCAGACATCCCATCTGAAGTTTTAGATAATCCCTTGCTGATGTCGGTGAGAACAACATGGAGAGCAATACGTAAATCTAAGGGCCTGAATAGTCAATATTCCCTTTTTCTCCCCCTATTAAACAATCCGGAATTCCAGAAAGGCAAGGCGTCATATCCATTTACCAGATGGCCCTCTATGCATCTCAAATGTCTTAAGGACCTGGTAATTCCTAGAAATGAGTTGATATTAACACGAACACAAATTCAAGAAAACTTTGGGGTACCCACACAACACTACTTTGCTGTACAACAAGCACTGCACTACACGAGATCTGTGACCCAACATTTCACTTCCAAGGACTGGAATAACGACCTAGATAACTTATTGGGGAGACCCCTACAAGAGAGAGGAACGATTTCCCTTCATTATCATTATCTGAGAGACACGTTGGACTACTCCAACGTCCAACAGGGGCTGGCTCACTGGGCTGAAATTTTCCCACTGTTGACAACAGAACAAATAGTAGATGCATTACAATTCTCTATTTCTACCCTTAAAGCTAGCACCTATAAAGAGATGATATTGTGCATATTCCACAGAGGATACTTATCCCCACATAGAAGGTTCCAAATGGGACTGACAGAGTCTCATCAATGCCCAAAATGTAAAGGCCCAATGGCGTCCCTTTATCATTGTTTCTGGGAATGCTCTCATATACGCCATTTCTGGAGGATAATACATTCTTTTATTACTTCTGGGCTATTAGAAGAGATACCCCTCACACCTGAATGGGCAGTCCTTGGGATAATTGACCCTGAATCTAGAATTAAAAAACAAAGTAAGCAAATGTCGCTGTTGTTATCGGCCATAGCTAGGAAATGTATCCTACAACAATGGATACACCCCCAGCCACCCACTCTCACGCTGTTCCAAAGTAAGCTGTATTACTTTTTCCGTATGGAGTGGTTGGAGACAACTCTGGCAAAAAAAAAACAGGTGAAAGGGTTTTTTACAATGTGGTCAAACTATATTAATACATTAGACTCGTCCCTTAAGCTGCAAATACACACCTGCTTTAAAGATACCCCTTGGTATGAAACTAGATTTCTTCTAGGTGATCCCCCGATTTCTTTAGAACTTTCAGATTCTTTGAATACTAATGACACTTTGGAGAATACATAAACTTAGATTATGCAAATACTGTGCATTTGTGAAACGCAGGGAATACTGTCGCCAGTAACCACCGCATCAATAATAGTGACTATCTAAACTAACCTTGAAGTGTTCCTATGTTTCAAAGTTCTTTGGAAATTACGTGTACCTGTATATATTATGCCAAATCCCTTTGTAAGGGTCACATATGTTGTTTTATGTTGTTTTATGACATGACATGTAATGTTTAATGCTCCTATGGTGATAATAAAAAACATTTAAAAAAAAAAAAAAAGTACGCAATTATACGCACACACATAGCACGGCAACACCCACCAACAACACCCACGACACTCCCCTCTCCCGGCCGTGCAATCATAGACTTACACCTCCATAGACAACTCTGATCTTTAAGTGTGTACTTATGTGCGTATATGTCTTCCGTCCGTGCGATTCAGTATTGCCGCACCCTCAAGCGCATATTTCTATGCTGCACAATCATACAAATGTATCCAAGTGCGATTCACATGCACGTGCCTAAAGCACTTACGAGCGTATATTCAACATAACTTAGGTAAATAAAGTTACTACGCATGCGTATTTAAAACGTACCTAAAAAGATGAACGTAACTCCATGTAAAAACAGATCTCTGAATACGGTCCCATATCTCCAGACACATAAATGCAATAAGAGTTTGTGCAAAGAAGAGCAACTAAAATGGCACATGGCATGTGTCACAAAACATATGAAGAAAGACTAGAGGAACTAAACATGTATAGCTTGGAGCAAAGAAGGGAAAGGAGGGATGATAGCAGCCTTCAAATATCAAGTGGGACCTGATCTAGAACTGGGCTTCCAGGGTCGGACTGGGGGCATAAAGGGCCCACCAGGGAATACTGTGATGGGACCCACCACATAGTCAATGGGTGTGGTCAAAAAGTCATGGCCGGAGGATGCTTGTATCAATAAAACTTGCAAATAAACTGCGTATCATCTGTTACACTCACAGACTGTTTCAACAGCTCAGTGTGAAAAGCATGTTATACTATTAATTCTCAGTTACAGTGACCCATATAATTACAGTGAGTATCCTGTAATGCAGAGAACATACTACTGATCACCATACAATAAGGACCACTTAAGACAATAGAAACTTAATTCTAGTTACCGCCATACAATACAGACTATATCCTAGCTATTGCGATACCATATATACTGCACCCTTATTATCACCATACAATACACATTGCATCCTAGTTATCACCATACAATACACATTGCATCCTAGTTTTTGCCATACAATACACATTGCATCCTAGTTATTGCCATACAATACACATTGCATCCTAGTTAACACCATACAATACAGATTGCATTTTAGTGATTGCCATAAAACAATAGTTTTATTTTGTCATTAGCAGTGTGGTCTACATATAAATGTTGTTTCTTAAATAAAGAAGGGGCATTGGACTATTTATATTCATATTTGACTTTATAAACTCAGTAAATGACTACATAGAGCATTTTATTTCTGGAAAAGCTAAATACCTAGCAAAATAGTAACTTTATTCATATGAACTGGAAAAACCTAATAATATAAAAGTTATAGTTTCAAAGCACTCATGTGATATATATATTATAAAAAAATATATTTTTTTTACTGCGCTGTATTCAATTAAAGGAAATGTATGATAGTAAAACTATATGAGGAATTTTCTAATAAAGCATAGATATCTATACATATTAAATAGGCCTCCGTCCAACATTTCTGCCTCCTCCTTGTGTGTGTTTCGCTGCTGTCATCCTTTCCTGCCTTCTTGTGTATCTCTAAAACCATTTAATCTCCCTCTCCATGTGTGTGTCTCTACAGCTATCCAATTTCTCCTCCCCTCATGTATGTCTGGCCAGCCAGACTTTCTGCCCCTTCCTTTTATATGTCCAGTAAGCCGTATTGCCCCTTCCTTGTGTGTGTCTAGTAAGCCTTATTGCCCATTCCTTGTGTGTGTCTAGCAAACATTTATGCCCCCTCCTTATGTGTGTCCATTTAGCCTTATTACCCCTTCTTTCTGTGTGACCAGTCAGCCTCAATGCCCCTTCTTCTCTGTGCCCAGCCAGCCTTATTGTCTCCCTCTTTATTTGTATCTAGTCAGCCTTATTTCCTCCTGTTTGTCCAACCAGCCTTATTGACCTCTTTCTATGTCCAGCCAGCCTAATTGCCTCTTTCTGTGTGTCCATTCAGCCTTATTACTCTCTTCTTCTGTGTCCAGTCAGCCTTATTGCTCTCTCCTGTTTATCTAATCAGCCTTATAATCCCTTCTTCTGTGTCCAGTCAGTTTTATACCATCTCCTTCTGTGTATCCAACCAGCCTTATTGCCCTTTTCCTTCTGTGTCCAACCACACTTTGTGTCCAGCCAGTATTATTGCTACCGCTTTATGTTTGTGTTCATCCATCCTTATTGCCCCTTCTTCTGTGTTCATTCAGCATTAGTGCCTCCTCCTTCTGTGTCCAGCCAACCTTATTGCCCCCCTAATTATTTATGTCCAGTTAGCCTTATTAGCCCCTTCTCCTGTTTGTCCAACCAGCCTTATTGCCCCTCCTTCTGTGTCCAACCAGCCTTATATCCTCTTTATGTGTATATGGTCAGCTTTATTACCCCCTCCTTTTGTGTCCAGCCAGCCTTATTGCCCTTTTTATTTTTGTACAGTTAGCCTTATTGTTCCCCCGTTTGTCCAACCAGTCTTATTGCTCCTTCCTTCTGTGTCCAGCCAGACTTATTGCACCCTCTTTGTATCCAGCTAATCTTATTGCCACCTCTTTATGTGTATCCATCCAGCCTTATTGCCACCTCCTTCTGTGTCTATTCAGCCTTAGTGCCTCCCCCTTCTGTGTTCAGCCACCTTAGTGCACCCCTCTTTGTTTGTGTCCAGTCAGCCTTATTAGCCCCTTCTTCTGTTTGTCTAATGAGCCTTATTGTTCCACCATTTGTTCAAGCAGCCTTATTGACCCTCCTTCTGTGTCAGGTCACATTTATACCCCCTCCTTCTGAGTATGCAACCAGCTTTATTGCTCCTTTCTTCTGTGTCCAACCAGTCTTATTGCCCCCTCTTTGTATCCAGTCAATCTTATTGCCACCTCTTCATGTGTATCCATCCAGTCTAATTGCCACCTCCTTCTGTGTCTATTCAGCCTTAGTGCCTCCTCCTTCTGTGTCCAGCCAACCTTATTGCAACCCTCTTTATTTGTGTCCAGTCAGCCTTGTTAGCCCCTTCTTCTGTTTGTCCAACCAGCCTTATTGCCCCTCCTCTTATTTCCTCTTTATGTGTATCCAGTCAACCTTATTGCACCCTCCTTCTGTGTCCACCCACCCATATTGCCCCCTCTTTATTTTTGTCCAGACAGCCTTATTGTTCCCTCCTGTTTGTCCAATCAGCCTTATTGCCCCTCCTTCTATGTCCAGTTAGCTTTATACCCCATATTTCTATTTATTCAACCAGCCTTATCACCCTTTCCTTCTGTGTCCAACCAGTCTTATTGCCCCCTCTTGGTATCCAGCCAATCTTTTTGCCACCTCTTTATGTGTGTCCACCCAGCCTTTCTGCCACTGCCTTCTGTGTCTATTTAGCATTAATGCCTCCTCCTTCTGTGTCCACCCAACCTTATTGCCCCCTCTTTATTTGTGCCTAGTCAGCCTTATTGCCCCTTCCTTCTGTTTGTCCAACCAGTCTTTGTGTTTAGCCAGTATTATTGCTACCTCATTATATGTGTCCATCCATCCTTACTGCTCCTCCTTCTGTGTCCATTCTGCCTTATTGCCTGCTCCTTCTGTGTCCAGCCAAGCTTATTGTCCCCCTCTTTATATGGGTTCAGTCAGCCCCTTTTTCGTTCCTCCTTCTGTGTACAGCCAGCCTTAAATCCTCTTTGTGTCCATCAAGCCTTATTGTCCCTCCTTCTGTGTCTATTCAGCCTTATTGCCCCCTCTTTCAGTGTCCAGTCTTATTGCCCCTTTTTATTTGTGTCAGCCTTATTACCCCTTCCGTTGGTCCATTCAGCCTTACTGCCCTCTCTTTACGTTTGTACACCTAACCTTTGTGGCCCCTCCATGTTCAAATCACCATTCATGTACCACATTCTTTAATAACTATAAAATTTACCTTGCTGCCTCTCCTCCGGCTCTTTCCTCCGCATGACCTTAGGTCATGCTGGCATCTTGTCAACAGAGTAGTGGCTGTGCATAGCACAACTAGCTCTGTATAGCGGTGCGGGAGAACTATTTGCCCCCCTGTAAAAAGGGGTGGAGCTTGTAGGCACGGGGGCCAACCGGGGATTTCCCCGGCCCCCGGCGGGTCAGTCCGAAGCTGTGCGCTTCAACTTATTTTTTGGTAGAAGTGCAGCAAAAAACGCTCTGAGCATCCTCAAAAGAGGATTGAGCACAGAAAGATGGACGTACTGCTGCTCATCCACCTGTGTCTACATCCATGTGCTCTGTGCTAATGCAACAGAGATTTTCACACTATTTAAATTAGAAATGGGTCAGATTATCTTGTTGTACGTGCAGTAGAAGGTTTGATTTCCCATTCTTTCACTGAAATTTGATCAGCTCAAAGCTAGTGAAAGTGTAAAACAGAATGTATTTTTACTGAAAGGGTGATTAAAAAGTGGAATAGCCTCCCATCTGAGGTGGTTGAGGCTAACACAGTAGAACAGTTTAAACATGCTTGGGATAAATATTAGAATATCCTTAATCTTACACTAAATTGATGGTAAAACAGGGTCTAGGGTCAGTATAGTTTTAAATAAAGAAATGGGCAGACTGGATGGGCCATGTGGCTCTTATCTGCCGTCACTTGCGATGTTTCTATGTAAAAGACGTACACGGCCTGCGTATATTT
>WWET01001413.1:16830-28111 GCA_011038615.1 Limnodynastes dumerilii | reverse complement strand
TCTACTCTACTGTTCCTGACGTCACCTTCAGTATATAAACACTGCCCCCTACTGGCCGGAATGTCATTAGAAGATGCCGGGAGGAAGAAGAAGCCTTTTTCAGCTGCGTGTCAACAGGAGAATTTTCTGAAAGCTGGAAGAAAAGACAAGAAGCCATCATTTAAAGAACATTAGAAGGCTCAAGTAGGGTGCATTGCACTCACGTAGGGTGCAATGTTAGTTAGGTAAATATATTTTTTCACATGCAAACTTTATTATAGCACTGTAAGGGTTAATGTATGTCTAGGGATTTTTTTTTTTTTTACGCTGTAAACGCAGCGCGGCATGATTGCAAGTGTAGCCATGCTGTGCTGACAGAATTACAACGATCTGCTTTGCTGATCTTTGTAGTTCCATGAGTACAGCATGGCTACAGCTTGCAGCCATGCAGCACTTAGGATTTTTTTTTTACACATGCGATTTGCTGCGATTACTTAAAGGGCTAATCGCGGTGATTTTTTTAATGAAAATCAACGCGATTAAGCCCTAAAAACATCGCGGAACATCGCCTGTGTTTGAAAATAATCGCGGGTTAATGAATTAAAAAATTTTTTTTTCAAAATCGCACCGATATCGCCGCGATTCAAAATCGCGGCCCAAAATCGTTTTTAATGAATGAGGCCCTAAAGGTGAGGATAGTCTGGGCTGCAGAGTTTACCCGCAGGCCGCGGCTCCTGGGGCAACACCCGGGAGAGGAAGGAGAATTAAAGGAAGAGGTAAGTGTTGTAGAAAGAAGGAGCAAGGAATAAGTGGGGGAAAGTAAAGTCAGTAGAGCCTGACTTTAGACAAACTACAAAGAACACAAAACAGAGACAACAGACTAGAGAGGATTAACAGGACAAACTAGACTAACTGACTGACTGGGACTCACACACTCATATACTTATACAGAGCTACCCCGAAGGGCTACAGAAACAGGCTCACGGGAGAAGGCAGGGAACAAATCAAGGGAATAATACAATAAGGTGGGAGAAGGGGAGATGGTACACGGAGGACAGCAGGCAAGGAACAAGGCTGGGTAACAAGGGGAAATCAATGATCAGATATAAGGCAAAGCAGGACAGAAAGAACAAGGCAGGCACAAATACTGGGCAAACAGAGTCTATAACTAGCGCTGTCACAGCGACAGCGCCGTGCTGATAAAGAGGCTGCTAGCCCCTGATAGGCTAGCAGCATGACAGCTGGCTGGATAGTGAGAACGCCTCCTGGACGTGGGAGAGCGTCCATAGTGATAGTAACTAAGCGGTGGAGTGCGCACCCGCCCGAGGCTGCGACGGCGCTACATGTGGGGCCCCGGTAACGAGCCGTGGTCGGCATCTGCGGAGGAGACCGGAGGGGTGAGTCAGATGCATGCCTGGCTGCTGTAGCCGGCATGTAACACATAGTAACTTAATGTACATTAGCTATGTAGGACTTAAGAATGGGAATTACCATTACGAACCTTGTTCATCTATTTTGACTTAAGAAGGAAGGGGTGTGCTGGGACAAATTAAAAACAAAGATAAAAAGAGTGGATGAAAGGAGCCATATAAATGGGGAATTCAGGGCGTGGTTAGTCAACATTGGGTAGTCAAATTCCAAAAAGTGGTGTTAAAAATATGTTGTAATATGCCCGACAAGTGCCTGAAGCAAGACCCTCACAGATTGCTATTAGGTTTACATATCTGTTGACTTCATAATTGGCATACTATCTTTTAAAGACACAACAATGATCCGGATTGTGGTGTGAAATCTTACAAAGATGGCACAGATGATTTCTTTAAAGGAGATAGCCACTGTGAAAAAGACTGCATAACTTATGATTCAAGAGATATTTCCACTACATGGTGTTCCTGATGATAAAATCTCAGACCAAGGTGTTTAGTTTACATCTAAGTTCTGAAATAGTTTCTGCACTGCCCTTGGAGTGACTGTTAATCTATCTTCTTCCTTTCATCACAAACTGAAAGGACTAACCATACTCCTCTGGACCAATATCTACTATGTTTCATCAGCTACCTTCAAGATGATTACCACACAGCTAAATTTGCTCTCAATGGGCCTGATCCAGGGCTATGCTGGCCCGCATAAGTATGGCCAGCGTAGCTCTGGTGTACTCCCCCTGTCACTCCCCCTGTGTGAGCGTAGTTACACACAGTTACGCCGGCTGAAGGCTAACCTAACTTCAGCCAGCATAACTGTGTGTAACTACGCTCTCACAGGAGCGTAAAGTGTCTAACCCAGCCCTCCCCTCCTAATTACCCTCCCCCCGCCCAGCTTCCGTAACTACAGCATAGTTACAGAGCTGCCCACCCCTTCGTCTGTAACTATACTATAGATACGGACACTAGATCCATGGCTCACAGAGCCGTTCTTACGCATACGGCTGCCATAAAAACGACGGCGGCAGTAGGGCTGGATCAGCCCCAGTAACTTTGAACATGGTTCAGTTTCTTACAGTCTGATTTATGCCAATTTGGGATTTCATCCGACATTTTTTCCATATTTTTCAGACTGCTTAGCTATTCAGTTAAATATACATAGTATTGCTACTTAATGTCTAGTGCTTTCTTTTTCAGGAATTTTTAGAGATCAACCAAACCCCAACAGGCAAAGTATAAAAGATCCAATAAGGAGCGCTTATCAGGATTATAGAAAAGTTTATTATAAAATGATCATTAAATTTGTAATCAAATGATTAAAATATATATGACAACAATTAATACATTTATGGCAGTCAGCGTTCTGCACATTTAGCAGTAGATAGTTCTATTTGTTCCATTTTTTATTTGGTGAACATTCCACTTCTCTTACGAGAATATTGCAAATATATTTGTTTCTTAATGGTGTATAGATAGAGAATATAGCCTGCAAGTATACTGTTTGCCAGGAATCCAAAAATGCAAAGCGTTCCAGTACTCATAAATACAATATAAATACTTATATTGCATCTGTGGTATTAAAGAGGACAAACGGTAGCGCATCCTGCATGCCGTACTTGTGTTCTGTAATAGACTGGTGCATTCAATCCACATGTGCAAGTAAATAGGACATCTGGATGGAAAGTAAATAATGGCTTGTAGCATAGAGGCACAAAGCAGGACAATTTCGGCTGCTACGTCTCTAAATAAACTCTGCACCTGCAGGGCTGTATAATGTGTTTCAAGGGGTTACAAACCATTATAAATATAATGGAAGCTTCAGTTGTAGTGTTTATGCTCTAAAGCTACAGAAAAAAGAGTTTAAAGGTAAATATAACAAATTATTTTATTTACAGTACTATAAAAAAATAAACACCCACACAATATACTAGCAGCAATTTCATATTACTTCATGCATTGTTCTGGACAACAATCAAGCTTCTAGGTACTAAATTAGCTTCTGAATGCATTCCCCCCTGACTTAGGCATGACATGCAGTGGGTGCAAATTTTCTAAAGTAACCTTTGCTACATCTGCATTCTGACCAGAATCCAGTGCTCTTGCATTAACAGGCCCTTGATGCACATTTACAATGTCCATCCACCCCTTCACTCCCTCAATACGCCCC
Organism: Limnodynastes dumerilii; assembly: GCA_011038615.1. Taxonomy (NCBI): domain Eukaryota; kingdom Metazoa; phylum Chordata; class Amphibia; order Anura; family Limnodynastidae; genus Limnodynastes; species Limnodynastes dumerilii. Next base: position 24,544 of record WWET01001413.1, on the reverse strand, counting down.
TCAGAGTACAAGCCCCAGATGCCCGAGTTGCGCTATGGTCTGAATGGGATATCCCTGCATACGCTTCATTTCTCTGCATTTACTGTAGCAAATCCCACAGAGAAACGTCATGCCAGCTGGTGTACGCTCAGATCTGAATTGGGGCCCCTGTGATTTCTGCCAATTTCTCTGCCATTATAGTCAGACAAGCAACAAAAGAAAAGTCTGACTCTCCAAACAAACAGTATATAACAATATGGGTCGGATTTACTAAAGGCGATTTGCCCATAATCCCCCTGGATCACGTGAGTTGTGTGGCGATTATTCAATCACTATTCACTAAAGCAAAAGTTGCCGCAATTTACTGTTTTTCAGAATCACCATGAAGAACATCGCCATGGCGATTTTTACAATGACAAACATACCAAGCGCCGTATTCACAAAGGGTATGTTGACAGAATCGCCGTTTGATTGCAGTGAAATCGCCATTTACATTATAGTTGGGGTGCTTTTAGACAAATCACAGCCAATTAAGCATGCATGGTTCAGTGACCTATAAAAGACAGCACTAAATTTAAATCATATGTGTGTTTAAGGTGGCTGCAGATGGAGGGCATGATGTGTGTGAATGTTGGAGTGGTGCTTAATGCTGGTGTGGCTGCTATTATAGCAGCCACACAAAGGAGTGAGGATGAGAGAGAACAACACCAGCCCCAGATTCAGCGTTCGAAGCGCATAATCTGACAGATACGTGTGTTCAGTGTGCGTTTGGACCTGAACTCCCTGTCTGACCAGCAGGTTGTACAAATGTTTAGGCTTAACCGTGAAAACCTCTTGAGACTTTATGAACAGGTGAGGAAGGATTTTGAACCACCAATATGCAATTCACATGCATTGTCTGGGATGCATAAATTAATGTGTATCCTCCACTTTCTGGCAACTGGTTCTTTTCAGTCTATCACTGGAAGAGTGGTGGGCCTTTCACAGGCCAGTTTTTCACGTCACTTGACTCATGTGTATTTGCTTCCCCAGTCAGTACTCAAATTGGGGAGCCCTTAAGGTAGCTTTCTATAGTATCTCAGAATTTCCTAATGTCCTGAGTTCTATAGATTATACTCATATACTGCAGAGACAACCTAAACGAAGGGAACATGTATATGTATAATAGACACCATTATCATTCCCTTAATGTTCATGTGGTCTGTGATGCAAACATGAATATTTTGAGTGTATTTGCTTACTACCCTGGGTCATGTCATGATTCCCATATTCTGAGGCAGTCATCCCTGTTTACTAAATTTGAAAATGGACAAATGCCTGAGGAATGGCTGGTGGGTAAGTATCTCTGTATTATGATTTTGTGTGCATGGAAGCAATATGTCCTTTTTTGTAATTAATCCTAGGGGACTCAGGATATGAGTGTTGCTCCTTGTTGATGACTCATCTAATGAATCCACATACTCCTGTCCAATACAATTGTAATGAGGCACACATAGTCACTAGAGGAGTGATAGAACGTACCTTGGACTTTTAAAAACCAGGTTCAGGTGCCTTGATAAATCTGGTGGTGTGTTGCTTTTTTCTCCTGCAAAGGTATCAGATATTGTGCTTGTTGTTTACAACAACAATCCCCTGACATTATCGCAGTTGAGGATCAGCAGCAAGGTGGCCCTATTCCATCTAGAGATTTGCTTTCTACAGAGGGGGGACAAAAAAAAACTTTATTTAGGTCAACGTAACCCTGGTCAACATGACCACTAAGTTTGATATTTGCAAACAATGGGCCATATTCATAGATCCGGTGTGTGTGGGAGTGCTAGCATGCCCTCTGCTTCTATCTCTCCTTGTGCGAATGCCACGTTGTGTCGTTGTGTTGACAGCTGAGCTTTTGGGTGTATTTGCCTGTCTTTTTTTCGGTCAAAGAAGAGGCAGGTTGATTAGTGCCCTGGATGATGTTGGCATGCAGTTTTGCAGACATATGCACCAATTGTGCATTTATTATATATAATTGGTATTTTGAGCAATGAGTATATTTTGTTGTTGCCAGGTGATTAAATCCCAAAGAAAAAATGGTTTTGTTGCCATTGAAAATGGTAATGAATCTGCGCATAGATGCGCAATGGCTTGACATGAACATGTCCTGCATGGCTTCCATTCTTCCAATTGAAGCAGCAACTTCATGTAAATCATCTCCTTGTCCAGGTTGGGGTGTTGTTTCCAGAGGGGCAAAAGATGAGTGAGTTGCTGGTATTTCTGTTGAGGGCTCTATTGGAAGAAGATCCAGAGTGACCAACATATTAACATCTTCTTCATTCTACTGCTGCAGTATGATGTGTTGTTTGATGCTGTGGTTACCCTGTGGAAAAGGTGTTGGGTAAGTTTATTTTTGAAATTTTAAACACATTTATGGTGGCCGTTTAGTATCACTTTTTGTTCGACAATTTATTTTTTGACCTTTCACACTGCTTTAAGTACTTATTTCAAAGATTAAGGTCAAAATTTTAAATTTATGCTATCATCTTACGATCATTATTTGTTACTATTGTTACTATTACTAATGGGGTTTTTTTTTGGTCCAGGAACACACCTAAAGAAGATATTTTGTGACCCTGTAAACATATGTTACTCACCTGACAACTCATCATCAGAGGACAAGCTCAATCTCGGCGGTATGAGTGCCTGCTCAGGAGTCCGCGGTTGGGGTAGACCAGGACCTTAGAACATTAACAGAATACAAATAACAAAATGCAGACACATTGTGCATTAACTTCATGTTGAAACTTGGGTGATTATTCTGAAGAAGTTGGCAAAAATAACTGTCATCTGCTCCTTGTATGTATGTGAAGGCTTGGCTGGACCCCCACCAGTCCTATTGGCAGATTTCGTTCCTCACCAAGTTTGGCCTTCAGCTTCTGTTTAATGTCGGAAAATATGCTACAATAATACTTTGACATTAAGATGACAATTGTGTGACCTAAAGCATGTTTAATATACTATGTTTGATGAACAACACTGAAACTCATACATGCATGGTGGCATCATAATGATTCTAACATTGTACAATAAAGTTTGCATCCTTTTAAACTACTTCAGATATAACATTATAAACAGACTTAAATAATTAATGAAGTGTACTTACATTGCCTAATGTCAGACAAACAGTCAAAAAATCCAAAGATGGATCCCAAACAACTCTATACACGTCAGCTCTGTCTGTCTGTCTCTCTCTCTCTCTCTCGTCCAAATCCACCAACTCTCTCAGTCAGACTGAGACCTAATACTCCTTTATATAGGTTCTGCATGCGTAATCTAACGAAAGTTGTGGCAAATGCCGCGATTAACATAAAAGACGCCCGAGTTTAAAAATAATAAGGGATCAACAAAATAACATTGGAAATATATAAGTTGCGGCGAATTTTGTACAAAGATCGCCGCACTTTCTGGTTTGTGAAATCGATGCCTATTTACAGCGATTAAAAATTGCTCCACAAAAGTGCACCTTAGTAAATACGACAATTAATCATTAAAAAGCACAGAGAAAGCGCCGCGATGCCTGGTGACTGCAAATTACTAACAAAAGTCGACCTTTGTAAAATGGAGGTTTAGTTCACAATATAGCTATTGGGTTAAGCTCACCTGCCCATTGTAAAGACACCTCCTATAGGTGAGTCCCTATCTGTTTGCTATATGTGTACTCAGGAGGTTTGTATTAAGACACTCCTGCCATTTGAAAAGTTGGGAGGAGTCAGGCTCCCAAAGTAAACTAACAGTAACAAAAAAACACACACAGGCCACGCTTCAATTCAAATAAAAGAAATGTGTGCAAGTGTATATATAAATAGAAGAGGTGCAGCCAAGGACTAAAGTGACCACTGTGTCACAAGGAACAAAAGAGAGGTCCGGCACTACAAAAACACATTCTATAACATTATGTGTCAACACATACATAAAAATAAGGTTTAGTTCAATATAACTATATTAGGTTAAGCTTACCTGCCCAGCATCAAGACACCTCCTGTAGCTCAGACAGCCAGAATGTAGTAATTGGAGATGAGCGGGTTCGGTTCCCAGAGAACCGAACCCACCCAAATTTGGTGATCCGAGGTGGGATCCGAGCATGGCTCGGTTGTTACCGCCTGCCTCGGGTGACGTCACACTTGCCGGACTTGCAAATCCAGCTACGGATCCCGGATCTTGCGGGTTTTGGATGGCTTTTATAAGTGCGCGTCTTCCCGCGTCTGTTCACTTCGGCACGTGTGCGGCTTTAGTGTCATTGTAGCTCTGCTGTGTAGCGCTCTGCTCTGTTAGTTATTTTACTTACTATACTACTAGTAGTATTTACAACATAATACTCTGGGCTGTGTACAGTCAGTGGGGCTGTTTAATAGTGGGACTGTGTAGTGTGTACAGTCAGTGAGGCAGGTTAAAAGTGGGACTGTTTTAAATTGGAACTGTGTACAGTGAGTTGTACTGTTTAAAAGTGGGACTGTGTACAGTCATTGGAACTGTTTAAAGTGGGACTGCGTAGTGTACAGTCAGGGAGTCAGTTTAAAAGTGGGACTGTGTACAGTGAGTGGGGCTTTGTAAAGTGGAGCTGTGTAAAGTTAGTCTTTAAAAACCTGCCTAGGGTGCCGTGTGTGCCCCATTGCCTTGTTAATTGCGGTCAGCTCAAAGCTGTACCCATTTAAAATAAAATCTGGGATAATACCTAGATTTGGAATTTTTTCAATTATTTTAAATTAAAAAGCTGTACAGGGTGCTGTGTGTGCCCCATTGACTTGTTAATTGCGTTCAGATCAAAGTTGTACCCATTTAAAAATAAATCTGGGATAATACCTAGATTGTGTTTTTTTTCAATTCTTTAAAATTAAAAAGCTGTATAGGGTGCTGTGTGCGCCCCTTTGCCTTGTTTATTGCGGTCAGCTGAAAGCTGTACACATATTAAAAAAATATATATTTATTTTATAACAGCGTTCTATTGTATTCTTTAACTTTTTGAAAAAGCTGTATAGAGTGCTGTGTGCGTCCCATTGCCTTGTTTATTGAGATCAGATTATTTCTGGCTGCGTACATCAATTTTTTCTGGTTGCATTTGACAACCCCAAAATATCACATTTCTACAAATTGTGCGTCATGGTCTTGACATAAATGGAGGTCAAACAAGATGTTGAAGCACTTGCTGCTTCTAGTGCACTGGCCAGTGGTTGCACTGGCCATAAGTCTAGTATTTCTGCATTGGATGAGGATGATGGCCAATGTGTTGTAGGACATGTAAAGTCAAACAATTTTTTTTAAGGATAAATAAAAGAAAAAAAATTAATTCCGCTGAAGAGAAATGTAAGATTGGCAATATTCCATTCACAACACGAAGTGGCAAGGAAAGGCTTGGGCCTTGGCCTCTGCTTATGACCGGTGAATCAGCATCTCATAATGCTCGCAATAAAAAAAAAAGGAAAGTTGTGCAGGCACAGGATCCAAGTGTGCTTTCTCAAATATCACACATTCCTGAGGAGAGTCTAAGTGTGCTCACAGTTGCCATGTCTTACTGTACTGTACCGGAAGAGGATGCTCCTTCCACCATTTGCACACCCTCTGCAAGTGGTGAGAGGAGCAGCGTTCATATAGAGGATGTCACACTGGAAGTACACCATGATGAGAGGGATATTGGTGTAGCTTGCTGTAATCAGAGTGATGATGACGAGGAGGATTTTGCTGATGGTGATAGTGTTTCTTTAACTAAATCCACAGTGGAGAATTTTCTTGACCATCGTATCAAAAGCAAGGCCATTCTCTTCATGCCTGGTCAAAATACTAAAAAATCAATCTCACATGTGTGGAACTATTTTTTCCCAAACCCGGACAATCACTGTGTAGCTATATGTACTCTTTGTAAAGCCTTTGTAAGTCGGGGCAGGGACCTGAACCACCTCGGAATGTCCTCCCTCTTACGGCACTTGCAGCGCATCCTTCATAAGTTGGTGACAACTTCTACCATAAAGAATAAGAATGTAAACTGTCCGGTGCAAGATTCTTCATATTTCTCTGTTGGATCAAAGCGCATGCAATCATCACCAACAACACCCTCCTCGTCAATGTCCTCAATCTGTATGGAAAGCAGTCCTCCAGTATCCCAAATTATAACCCTGGGTGACGCCTCTCCTATTCGCCATTCCTCTGAAGGATCCTTGAGTGCTACACCGACTGATGCTGCTGCTGCTGTTGCTGAGAGGCAATCATCTTCATCCAAGAAGTGGAACATGAAGAGTAGTACTTGTCATGTAACAAAACAATTGACTGTTCAACAGTCTTTTGCTAGTAAGACGAAGTATGACAGCAGTCACCCTGCTGCTAAGCATATTACTGATGCCATTACAAATATGCTGGTGCTAGATGTGCGTCCAATATCTACCATAAGTGCAGTGGGGTTTAGACAGTTGCTTGAAGTACTGTGTCCCAGGTACCAGATCCCGTCTAGATTCCACTTCACTAGGTAAGCCATTCCCAGGGTGTACATGCACATAAAAAAAAATGTTGCCAATGTCCTTAGAAATTCCGTTGTACCAACTGTCCACTTAACAACGGATATGTGGACAAGTGGATCAGGGCAGACTAAGGACTACATGACTGTCACAGCACACTGGGTAGATGCATTGCCTTCTGTTTCAGCACCAGCAGCAGCAGCATGTTGTAAAAGCCACCTCATTCAAAGACAGGCTATGCTGTGTATCACGAGTTTCGGTAAGAGACACACTGCTGAGAACATCTTACAAAAACTCAGACAAATAATTGCACAATGGCTTACCCCACTTGGACTCTCCTCGGGATGTGTGATATCGGATAATGCAAACAACATGTTAAAAGCATTATCTGTGGGCAAATTCCAACATGTGCCCTGCTTTGCTCACACACTTAATTTAATAGTTCAGAATTTTTTTAAACGGGACAGAGCTGTGCAGGAGATGTTATCAGTGGCACGCAAAATTTGTGGTCATTTGTGGTCACTGGAGCAGCAACTAAATGTTTTTAATTTGCCACACCATCTGATGAAGCAAGAGGTAGTTATGAGGTGGAACTCTACACTATACATGCTTCAGCGTTTGGAGGAGAAACAAAAGTCTATTCAAGCCTATACAGCCACGTATGACATGGGGAAAGGAGGGGGAATGCACCTGACTCAAGCACAGTGGAGAATAATATCCGTGTTATGTAAGGTTCTTAAACCCTTTAAACTAGCAACACGTGAAGATAGTTCTGAATCTGCCAGCTTGAGTCAGGTCATTCCCCTGATCAGGCTTTTGCAAAATTAGCTGGAGAAAGTGAAGGAGGAACTGAAATTGAGCGAATATGCTGCTGTTAAGTATGTAGGAATTGCAGATCAAGCTCTTCAATCACTTTCACAGGATCCAAGGGACGTCAGCAAAGTAAAGCCAGTTTGTACATTGACCATTTTCATCTTTTGTTATGGGAGCCCCATCCAATCAATAATTTCAGGCTCAAGTGACAGTCCCTGACTCTGAAGTTATTGCTTTGTTAAACTTTACATCTCCACTTTCAGAAACAACGTAAGGGTGGGTAGTATTGGCCAACGGACTATTCCATCTTGCTTTTCCATTAGTCGCTGTTTATACCTTTATTTTAAAATCACATCCTCTATAGCACTGCTGTGCCACTCCTGCATGTGACATAGCTTCATTTAAAAAAAAAAAAAAAAAATTGGTTACATAGAATACAAATA
>WWET01001413.1:0-10658 GCA_011038615.1 Limnodynastes dumerilii | reverse complement strand
CACACAACACATATACTGACCAGCTTTACTATCACACTGTTATTTAGACTTGGGATAGGAAAAATCACCTCTCAATTCTAATACTGTTTGCAACAGATGAAATATGAATCCCCTGCACATTGTTTAGCNCAGGGGGAGTCAAGCTAATTGTATTCTTTGCATGCAGGGATATATCTTTGAATTGCTCACACAACACATATACTGACCAGCTTTACTATCACACTGTTATTTAGACTTGGGATAGGAAAAATCACCTCTCAATTCTAATACTGTTTGCAACAGATGAAATATGAATCCCCTGCAATCAACATTGTTTAGCCCAGTAGTAACTAAGTTCAAGCACTTAACTAGGTCTGGATCAGGCCCAGTGCACTTTAACATTTTTTGGTAATAGCTTGCTGTGGCATTCTTGATATATATGCTACTATGTAATGGCTGCCAAACTTTATTGGGTTCAAAAGTTAAAAAAATAAATACATTTATTCTTTTGTTTAGTTGTTTAGACTAAATGAGAGGACCACATTTTATATTGCTTGCCACATTTTGTTTTATTTCTCCCCTAAGTTGTCCTTTGTTTGGGTTGAGATGCATTTGCCCTGATGCAGTTACCTTATTTTATTGTAAGTCTTACATCGCATAACTTGTGCGATAAAACAGGCACTGCTTGATGTCGTATTTTAGGTATTCACAGCCAATTGCATGCAATATGGCTACGAATACCTTGATATAAAAGAAGTTAATAAAAAAAATCCCCCTATTCCCCTAGAAGCATAATATAACTTAAAATGTAGGCCCTTGTTCACAGTTCTTTGGAAACTTTGTTACCTGGCTCACTCACTAGCTCTCCTCTGACCTCCCTTCTATTATCTTGGGTGACTTCAACATCCCTGTTGATAACCCCTCCCATTCCAGCACCTCTAAACTTCTCTCTATTTCCTCATCCATTGGCCTGACTTAATGGACCACCGCCCCTACCCACAAACAGAGCCATTCCCTTGACCTAGTTTATACCAACCGCTGCACTCTGTCTTCTCTATCTCTCCTTTTCCTCTCTCTCAGACCACCACTTCCTCTCCTGCCTCCCCTCCCCCCAAACCCAAACGCATTCTCACCAGACAAAACATCAGCACCCTCAACATCCTTGCCTTTTCCTCCTCCCTTGACCACCTCATCTCCCCCGTTACCTCTCTCTTCTGCCCCAATCAAGTCGCCTCCCTCTCCTCTGCCCTTGACTCTGTCCCCTTCCTCTGTCTCCCTTTGCCGCTCTAACCCCCAGCCATGGTGCTTCCTAAAACAATGCTTCCCTTCCTCTTTTAAGCATGGCCTTGTCTCTCCCATTCTCAAAAATCCTAATCTGGACACTACATCCGCTTCCAGCTACAGACCTATATCCCTTCTCACATTCGCCTCCAAACTCCTTGAGCGCTTAGCCTACCAACGTCTCATAAGCTACTTTACTGACAACTCTCTCCTGGACTTCTGATTTCCTGCCCCTCCATTCCACTGAGATTGCCCTTACCAAAGTGACCAATGATCTGTTATCTGCCAAATCCAAGGGCCACTATTCAATCCTCATCCTTCTTTATCTGTCAGCTGCTTTTGACACCATTGACCATCCTCTTCTGCTTCAAACTCTCTACTCCTTTGGTCTCACTGACACTGCTCTCTCTTGGTTTTCCTCCTATCACTCTGATCACACCTTCTCTGTTTCAACCCCTAGCTTACCCCCCCCCTCTCCGCTCCCTGTTGGTGGCCCCAGGGCTCTGTCCTTGGCCTGCTCTTCTTCTCCCTCTACACCTCATCGCTGGGTGACCTCATCAGCACCTTTGGTTTTAACTGCAACCTTTATGCTGATGACACTCAAATTTACCTCTTCTCCCCTGACCTCAACCCCTCTCTTCTGTCTAAGATTTCCGAGTGCCTTGCATCCCTATCCAATGGATGGCCAAACACTTCTTCAAGCTGAATATATACAAAACAGAAATTATTGTTTTTCCTCCCTCTAGGATTTCCTCTCCACCCTCTATCACCATAACCATTGGTGATGTTTCCTCATCCCCTCAAGTTTGCTGCCTAGGTGTCATCCTTGACTCCTCACTTTCCTTTATACCACAAATCCATGCCATTTCTCATTCTTGTTGATTCCACCTACGCAACATTGCAGACATCCGTCCCTTTCTCACCAGTGAAGCTACTAAAACCCTCAACCAGTTTCTAGTCATATCACACCTCGACTACTGTAACCTCCTCCTCATAGGTCTCCCGCTCACCTGTTTTGCCCCCCTTCAATCTATACTAAGTGCTGCTTCCAGGCTCATCTTCCTCTCATGCCGCTCTACCTTGGCCTCTCCTTTACGTCAAAACCTCAACTGGCTTCCTGTCCAATTCAGACCTCTCTTTAAACTCTGTATCCTCACCTTTAAGGCTATCTCCTCATCCACTGCTCCCTACCTCTCTTCCCTCATCAACATGCACACCCTTGTCCTGTCCTCTCCGTTATGCTAACCAGCGCTGTCTGACCTCTTTACTGATCACCACATCTCACGTCCGTATCAAGGACTTCTCTCTTGCTGCACCTCTGCACTGGAATGACCTCTCTTCCTCATTCAGACTCTCTCCCCACATTGTAGGTCTTCAAGTGTTCACTCAAAACACACCTGTTCAGGCTAGCCTACCCCTCTTCTACTTAACATCTTCACTGCATCCTACATCTATCCCTTTTTTTTCCTTCCTTCCCCCTCTCCTCTGCTCACACCAGCAGACCACTTCCTTCCCCCTCCTTATGTCTTCTGTAAGTTAGTGCCTCCCACTTAGTGTGTTAGCTCATGTGAGCAGGGTCCTCCATCCTAGTGTTGTTCCCTCCTTCACTCCCCCTCTCACTTCATACCATCTTGTCCCCCTCTGCTACCCTTTTACTCCATCCCCACCTGATGGCTTCCTCTCAACCTCTCACTGCGCTCTATTCCCTCCTCCCTGATCTACCAAGCTTGACACCTCATATTTTGCCTTGCATTCTGTACGTGCTGAACTTTATTGTATTTTTGCGATTTTTTTTGTATTTAGATTGTATTTTATTATGTACTATGCTGTTTCTTTCCTGCCCTGTATGTCTGTACTGTATTTTGATTTATTTTGTATGGTGCTGCGGACACCTTGTGGCGCCTTATAAACGATAATAATAGTAATATCCCCTCAGTCCTGGTAGTAACACTTCTGAGTGACTGGATCATACACAGCACTGATGACTGTTATGATACACCCTGTCTCTCTCCATAGTAATATCCCCTCAGTCCTGGTAGTAACACTGCTAAAAATAATAATAACATTATTAATGATAAAAAAATAATAATAATAAAAATATTAATAATAATAATAATAATAATAATAATAATAATATAATAAAATACCCCTGCCCTACAGGTTGCAGCAAGCCCAGACTGCCATTAGCTTGTGCATGCTGGTACTTGTTGTACTCCAAGCACCACCATGCCCATGGCTGTTAGGGCAGCATGCCCTGACACCCGGGCCCACTGCAACCTGCGGTGTTCCTCACAGCACATAACATAAGGTCTAGCCTAATATCATAAATAAATAAATAAATAAATAAATAAATAATGAATTACATAAATTTAAAAAAACTAAAACATACTTACTAAATTGATCATTACTTGCAGTTCCAGTCTTTTAAGCTTTTAATCCAGACAGGCCAAAGGAAAAAAAATAAACCCACACTGTCCTAAGTAATAAAAACAGGTCCCGGCTAGCAAAGTCCCATTATTGCAGCAGAGATTTGACTGGCTAGACCTGTCTATGGCGTGTGTACAAGGGTTTTGGTCCATCATTGCTCCCAAAAGTTCTGCAATTGAATCACACAATATTGCATTTGGGCACGATGTTGCCTAAATTATATGCAAATTAGGCAACATCGCACCCAAAATGAAACATCACAGGGATATTAATCTGGGTCATTGGGCCTGATCCAGAGCAACGCTCGCAAGCGAGCGTACGCTCATCGTATGCGAATTTTCGGCAAAAAATTCGCAATGCGCATGCCCAGTATGACAGGTTCCGGTCGCCCGAGCGTCATGAGCGAATAGCGGGCGTATCGTTAGCGTATTTTTCGCTCGGCGAGCGTATTTTTTTTACGATGGTCGGCTGGGCGCCCATTTTACTACTGGGAGGCAGGGTTAGCCATTTAAATTGTACAGTATGGGCGTGCTTAGCGTATTTTCTCAGCGTATTTTCTGCGAATTTTCGTACGGCCGACGGTCGTACCCAGTGTAGGGTATAGCCGCCGTAAGCAGGGACTTTACTATGGGAGTGCTAGGGGCGTGTAGGTTGATACGACGAGCGTACGTTCGCATTCGCCCGTCGTGCAAATTTTCGTAGCGCTGGATCAGGCCCATTATGTCGGAGGTCACAGCCACACAAGACTATACCCACCATCAGGGGCTCTAGTGAAGACCTGGCTCAGGGTCCTGGTGTACGCTTAACCTGGGAACCCTAATGCCTAAACTCATAACCGGAAGCTTGGTGTGGATTGTTTTGGTGGAGTCCAAACTGTTTGTTTCCTTACAATAGGACAAATCCATAAGGGGTCTAATTTCTTTTGCTTAGAACACTTTTTAAGACAGTATACCATATGATTTATTTAATTGATTTTCATTTTCATTTATCAAAGCTTTTTTATACTACAAAGCTTGGTGTTAATGAGCAACAGAAACATGACTCACTGCACCAGGGCTTCAGTACTTGAAACAGATACGCCTCCTAACAAGTATGCTTACAGTTCTGTTGATCTCTAATTATAGCACAATTATGTAATTACTTGTAATCTTATTCCATGTTTTGCTTGCTTAAAGTATACTAACTCTATAATAAATTATAGCTATTTTGTCTTATAGAAATGAAGCATTTATTAAAATTATTTTAGGAATAAGGATTTTCTTTCTTTTATTAATGCACAGATATTAATGACAAATACAGACTGTAATACTAAACATTGCTTTGTAAGGTGATCACTTTGACTACCTTTAATTAATAAGGAAAAGTTCAACACATCAGACTGTAATGAACAAGGTCATAATTCAAAACTGTGACACGTGGTAAGTATTTTTTATTGTTTTTTTTATGACTAAATAATTGTTTGGGCTAATATAGGAAAAATACATATCTGGCATAATATATTTAAGTGCCAATTTTTTATATATCAGATTTTTATTAGTATAATGGATAAAGAAAATCAGAAATCTAGCCAAGGAATTCCCAAAAAATTACACTATCATCTTTTCACAACTCAGTGTTTCCAGACATTTTGTTTGTTTATATTTTGCATTTTAATAGTAAATGCAGCTATAGAAAATAATGTTTGAAAATACTTAAATAACAACCCATTGAGTATTGTTTGCTTGGACGTGATCTGTGTTGTCAAAGCACACCAACAGAAGTCTTACAGCAGGTTTATCTGTCCTTCCTCACAAGTGACCTTGAAAATGCTTTGATAAAGCTAGAAAGAAAAGCAATTACATTTTTGAAATTACACACCACTGTTCCCATTCATCTTGATAAGCACTTTTAAGGAATCCAAAAAAGAAGGTTAGATTATTGCTTTTCTAAGGACTATGGAGACCTTACTTGTGCAGAGTCAGTTTTCAAGCACTGTATATTTAGGTTTACAAAGATGCTTTCTGATGTTGTTCTCGTTGTTAAATTGGCCACTTGACAAAAAGAACTAGAAGTCCAAAATAAACCAAATTCTACTTCAGTGTGTAAAGGTTAAGACTGAAAGCAGTTTCTAGAGTCTTGAAATAAACAACTACATAACAGCATAACAGCTAATGTATATATATTTGTTTTATCAGTATAACTTGTATCCAGTCTCTATTGTTTGATTGCAATCACCAGCAGCCAGCTGCAATCAGTGTCTCACCATTGGCTGCACATTCCTTTTAAGCTGCAGCTCGTTGGTAACTGCTGCACCTGTGAACAAGCTTCGCGAAACGCGCGTTAGGTCTTTTTATTCTGTGTAGAGGAGGGCCCTCCTCTCACATCTCCACACCGCTGTCACATCCAGGCACCCCAGGAGCGATATATCCCACCTGCAACGCCATCCGTATCCTGATATCACCGCACCTCTCTGCTGCTTGCTACCCACACCATCTCCTAGTGAGGGTAGGGATTTATACGAGCCCGGCAGGGTGAAGCACCTCCGTGAGGGGGTTAGGGGCTGTGTATAGGGCAAGGGGACGGGCTAGTCAGCGTGTGGTACTAGCAGCATTTTCTCCCGTCTGTCAGTCATCCTATCACCAGATGATTCCCCTCGACCACGTCAGGAACAGATAAGTTTGGATGGTATTCATTTCTTTATACAAATGAGTCATTGAGCAGCTGTTTGCAACAATTTTGTTACTTACTTTCTTATTGAGGTCTGACCTAGCTCTATACAACACGTATCACAGGATTCAAGGGAGACTGCTTATTTTCAATATAATATAATCCTTGTGCATAGTAGGGCTTTTGTGTTTATTTTTATGTTATTATATTTTTATATATAACATTTGAGATCAGACCCATTATATTTCTATTCATATAATTGTCTCTTTTTCCATTTGTATTTACTCTAATTATAGAGTTTAGAGGTGCCTGTATCATTATAATGGATATGCAGATTCAGCCATATGTGATTTGAGTGTGGATTTTAAATCCTTAATATTTTTTCGCTCCTTGTAGGTCCTTTATTTTAATTATATCATTAAAAGTTACATTTTATTTTTTAATCCTTTACAGGATTAGTGCTATTGTGTACACTTGGGATGTCCCCATCTCTCTAATCTGATCAGTCCTGTTTATTATCCACGTATATGGTTAATCAATTTTCTGGCGATTTGATATTTCATCATTGGATTGATATAACTTAGTACATTGTATAAACACAAATCAGTGCGTCCATCCCCCTAGAGGAACCTTCTGTCCTTCCCCTTGTCCCATTAACCCGATATTAATATTGATTATTTGGGTTCCTCATTGGACAGCACCCCCGTGAGGGATTTTCCCAACTGGGTAGATTTGAATTTCTTAATACGTCTGTGCGGTCACTTATATCCCCCTCTTGTTCCCCTTCTCCCTGACTCCTGAATCTATAATTGCTTCAGCAGAAGCAAAGTTTGGTAGAAAGGTGCTTAGTGCTGTAATATAGTTTTTCCCCGTCCCTTAATTTTTTTAGCTTGGGTATATCCCAAGGTCTATGCTGCCATCAGGTGATTAGGAAAAGGTACAATTATACCTGATAATTTAATTTCCTGGAGTCCTGATGGCAGCATAGCTAGATTCCAAGGTCTATGCTGCCATCAGGTGATCAGGAAAAGGTACAATTATACCTGATAATTTAATTTCCTGGAGTCCTGATGGTAGCATAGACCTTGGAATCTAGCTATGCTGCCATCAGGTGATCAGGAAAATAGACAATACAGGACTGGAATGGACCACCACAGAGACCAACACAGACAAGTACCAGACAAAGATGGGGAAAACTGAACCAGGACTGAGAGCAGACAATGACTGAACATGACAAAACATGACAGAACTCTGAGAACTAGACTAGGATCATGTCCAGAACACAGAAGATAAATACCTGGAGAGGACTGGGATAGTTACTGGAAGAACAGGACTGGTACAGTGAGGTGAGTACACAGGAGGATAGTACAGATACCAAGTAACTGGGAACGGATACACATATACAGGTAAAGGCAGAGATAATAATATCAAAGGTTAGAGAGATAGACACACTTGTGAGAGGAAAGCAGGAAGTGAGGTAATTTACTCAAGATAGCAGGGATGAGCAGAGGTAATGGACAGATATAACAAATGGAAAGACATGGAGAGACAAGAACAAGTATATCAGCATGAACAAAAGACAATAAAACAACAGAACAGAGAAATAACTGGACAAGAATCCTGCTGCACTAAACCTGAAGCAAACCTACAAAATGACTAAAGCATACAATATCACCAGCCAAAGAGAATTCTCCTTCTACACTGAACAGCCAATCAGAGATGGATAGCCTTATAGCTCTGGTTTATCTGAATTCTGGCAGTAAGGGAAAAGCTGAGAACTATTAATCAGGCTAGCACCTGGAATGACTTTTGTAGGCTTGACTGTGCTAGTGCATTTCAGTTGCTTGGCAACTTCCAGGGGAACAGAAAACCAGCAAGCAGTGAGGGCTATATACCGATTGCTCAAGCAGCCAGGGGTGAAAGAGTTTGTGCTGCTAAGAATATTACAGCAGAAGCACGTAACATTTAAAGAAAAATGAAAATGTCAACATTTAGAAACTCTTTTTAAAAAGACCTGTGATGGAAAGACCAAATATTGGCAATTTTAGGCTATGCAGAAGAAGTTCAGATAGGCATATAGACACATGTAGAATCATGGCTAATGATCTGTTTTAAGCTGCACTAAAATGCCCAGATTTACAAATAAATATAGCGGAAGACACTTTTCCACTAAAACACAGAAGTGATCATAGGTGGATTTTTTTTAAATTGCTCCCGTACTGCACATGCAAGAAAAATGCTACACTTATACCCCAAAATTTGTTCAAGTTTGTTGCTTTAATATCCAATAAATATTTGATAATATTTTACTTTAATATTATATGTAAATTTATTTCTATTGGCAAATTGCCAATTTGGCTGTAATTCACTTAAGAAACATCTGAGCATAAAAAGGAATCGTTAATCTCTAAACATTGTGCTCTAAGGAACGTTTAAACCCAGGGGCAATTTCAGTGAGGTTTCCTTTTATTTTCCTTTTTTTTTTTACACTTGAAAGCATCAAATTAAAAATTACGTTTGTTTTTACCTGAGGTAACATCTCGTAAATAGTTCTAGTGGTGATAGGATTTACAGATTGACAGTTTTATGGGAATATGTTGTCTATCTGCTAACACTGTTCCATGAAACTATGTTAAATAAAATTGTTGTAGCCTATAAGTCATAAATTCAGAATATATTTCAAACAATGTACAAAGGAACGTTATCAGCAGTGATCAGAGTACAGGATTCAGGTTTTGTCAGATGATACCCCTTATCTAGCCAGAATGTGCTACTTAGAATAAAATATAGGAAAAAGAGTTTTGAGCAATACTTAAATATAAAAACAAATGTATCCGACTTTTGATAAAACACAAATAATACAATATATGCAATCTATATACAAAAAACATAACTGCTGGTCAGGATGGCTCTGTCCTGCCAGATTTCACTTCTGTAATAGGACTGGATTCAGGGCTACGCATCCGTGTGAAATTCACACGGATGCAAAGCTATTTAGTGCAACTGCGAACGCGCAAAAGGCGCAAGGAAGTCGGATTGCTGGCGGAGTTTATGTATCCGCCAGCATCCGATTTCGCCTGCAAAAGGGGGTGTCCCATGATATTTAAATGAGAAAAGCTCCGCTTTCCTCATTTAAATACTTCGTGCACACCAGTCCGCTGGATGCAGCAAAAGCTCTACGATTCCACCAGCTCAGGTCTGGCGGAATCGTAGGGGCAGCGCACCGGAGCTGAAAAAAAAAACAAAACAAAAAAAACCCTGTTTAGTTTAAAATTAATCCCTTCCCCTGCCTGCCCCGCCGCCGCAACCTATGTGTAAAAAAGAAATAAATAAATGAATGACAAGGCACTGTCAATGTTTTTATTAAAGAGTTCATTTTTTATCTTTTTCAGATAATGTGACAAATTTCAATGTTAAAAATAAATCAGAGCAAAACATACTGGACTGAGCTGTAATTGAAGTGTATGCCAGGGTTGCCAACTCTCCCGTAATATATCCAGGAGACTCATGAAATTTGTGCAGTTCTCCTGGTATCCCTGGAGAGCTAGCAAATTTTCTGCAGGGGACTGGAGGCTATGGTTTTATGCAAATCACAGCCTCAAGTCCAGTCCGCCAGCCTAGCAACACTTTCATTTATAGTGTTACTAGGGACATGGGACCTGATGATGCAATTGCATCATCAAGCCCAGTCCTCACCCCTAGTAGTACTATGAAAACAGGAATTGATTGTCGGGGGATGGGGCTTCGGACTACAATTTTTGTTAGAGATGCGATGGAACAATTATGAGTGGTTTTGAAATGAGCAGAGAAGAAATGTTTTACAAACCCTTTCTTTATATTATTTTTATGCCCTGCCCACCTGGTTTTCAGATGGCGGCTAGTTTTCCCTATATATACTGTTCTCCTTATATTAAAATAATATAAATAAAGGGTTTCTAAAACATTCCCTCTGCTCATTTCAAAACCACTCATGAATGTTTCATTGCATCTCTAATAAAAATTGTGATTGAAAAAGTTAACACTAAGGGCTCTATTTACAAAGATCATTTTAAGGCGATAGGGCCAGTTTTCACTTCAAAACTGGCCCTATCGCATTAAAATGAAGTATCCTATATTTACACTCCACTCCCAGTGTCAGACTAAGTGGCAAGTACTCCGGCGATGTCCCCATATACCCCTCTTTTTCTCCCCCTAATAGCTGTTATTAGGGGGAGAAAAGGGGGGTATGTATGGGGAGACCGTCGGAATGCAGAGCAATGTTGCCGGAGTAAAAAAAATAAAAAAAAAAATAAATAAATTTAAAACTAAACAAAAAATCTATAAAA
>WWET01001412.1:339409-358781 GCA_011038615.1 Limnodynastes dumerilii | reverse complement strand
AATGCCATTCAAGAACACGGTTGCTTACTTTCTATTTCCTCTCTCCGGTAGATCTGGAGAAATAGATGCCTAACCCTAATCATCCTTCAACACAGCCTAACCCTAACTACCCCCCACTGCAGCCTAACCTTAACTGTCCCTTTACTGCAGACTAACCTTAACCACTCTCTCACCACAGCTTAACATGGCTTACTGTCCACTAACGATACTTCCCTACCCTAACCCTAAAACTAACATTTAAAATAATATTCAATAGAATACTCTGCCACTCATGTCACATGGAGGTCAGAAGTGTCCAGCATGCATTCTTGTTAAGTGGCAAAGTTTTGATCAAGTGTCACAGTCGAATGAAAAATAGTTGATTGAGTGTCCTTGTTGATCTGGCCTCCTCCAATCCAGCGGTGTCAAGCTCCTCTACGTCAGATGGGTAAGTATATAATACAAGACCGCTAATTTAAATATGCTCAGAATCCTTAGTTAGTACTTGCTGTCAGATGTCCATTCATGAGAGTGGGGATGATTAGGATGCAAACCCCTGATGTACAGATAATGCAGCAGAGTGCTTGTATATCAAGCCAATCACACTGAAAGTTTATGGATCTGGTTCCTTTTTAACAAATGGAATGAAACCTAAATGTAATACTAAAAGAAAGTATAGAGTAATATTTGGAGGCTGACACGAACATGCCAATATCTAATATTGTCTACTGTCTAATATCGGATAATCCATTTACCAGACCAGAAGAGAAAATTATCTTCATAAAAGGCCATATAACTTTGTTTTAATGGAGAGATTTAAAAAAAAATCATATCACTAGAAGAAAATTGCTGAATAAATCATTGCAAAACTGACACTTTTTAAATGAAATTCATGTGCTGAATTACTATTTTGCAATAAATAATTCTATGTGTTGCTTCACAAATGAATCTCTTCTATTTTCTTATATCTTCTGGCAACTTGTGCATCCTAAACATGTCACATGACATCCTCAGCATCAACCTATCATTAGTAAACTCTGGATGTTCATGCTCACGCACTTAATCAATAATTCATTGCAACTGTAGAGCAATCATTTTCCATATACAATTTAAATTGCAGCTATAAATAAAAGATTGAAAAACATTAACTAGTGTTTCTGATATGATAATGTGGTATATGATTTACAGAGCACTCTGCCATGCTTTAATTTAATTTATTCCATATTAAAATTACAGTTATTATAATAAATTGTGAGAGATATTTCCTATGAAATCAATGAATAGATTTTCTGCTGATGCCAATGAAACATTCAGATAACGCTGTCAAGATGATTTCATGTTGGCTGTACATTGCTCAGTATGTATTGATGATATGTACCATACACAACAATGCGATCCATGTTCCCTGCTGTCCTGTATTACCAGGGATCTGTTTGACTTTGATGACTTTGTTGTATGATTACGCGTGAATGGATTAAGTAATTCAAATCTGAAAAAAAAATATTGTTTAGCAATATATATTTAGTAGAGTCTCCAAAAATATAAAGTGTCTACTAACAACCAATCGTGGATGTGGCCAGGTTATGATGGACCTATCATATCATCAGTCAGCAGTGGGAGATGTGTCAGTCATTTTTATTTTTTAAGGGATTTTATAAACAGCTGGTGATACCGTAAGTGTACCTAAAAGAGAGCTTACAGCATTTAGTAAGTGAGATGTTAAACTAATAGAGATGCAGCTTAAATTTCTGGTTGTTGGGACTTAACTTGGGATTCACCTGGAATCCATAATTGCCGTCTCTCCTAAAAGGTCCAGGAGACACCCAAAATTCAGGCATTGCTCCCACTATTCCGGGAGAGTGGTCCAATCCCCCAAATTTGTGTTTGAGGCTGTGGTTGATGTCATCAAGCCCTAATCCATCACCGGTTGCATTCTCCAGCAACAGAATCTGATTTGTGAAAAAGAGACATCTGAAAGTTCCTTTTCGGATGTTCCTATTTCGAATACTTACCACTTTCAACTTTTTTTCCAGAATGGGTGAGTATGTCATTCGCCATACTTCACCCATTATCCTTCGGTAATACCGCCCCCGCTGATATCACTCTGCTGCTGCTATCCCACCGCCGCCACTATCTTCGGACCGGGGGACAGGTGAGTAACCTCTCTGTGCAGGGGACGGAGGGTTAGAGACAGGCTGCAGGGGAGGGAGGTTTAGGGTCAGGCTGTGGGAGATGCAGGGTTAGGGTCAGGCTGCAGGGGATGGAGGGTTAGGGTCAGGCTGCAGGGTAGGTAGGGGGGGGTCAGGCTGTGGGAGATGGTGGGTTAGGGTCAGGCTGCAAGTAAGGTAGGATTAGGGTCATGCTGCAGGGGAGGGAGGGTTAGGGTAGTGAAAGGGGAGGGTTAGGGTTAGAATTAGGGAAAGGAGTGGGGGGGGACTATTTTTACTTACTTTTCAGAGCACCAAAAGCTCGGTGCTCCGTGGATCGATTGCAAAGCTTCCTCGAGGTATATGCAATCGAAATCCCAGCCAGTTTTTGAACTGGGCCGTTCTAACTGGGGACCCACACCCATCCATCACTAGTAATATTATGGATCATAGCATTGATAGAGAGGGGTGGGACTTCAGGAAGTTATTTGCATAAAATCTTGTCGTTAAGCCCCACCCCCACACTGCCACCTCTTTTTTCCCTTCAACATCTCTGAGAGGGAAGAAATAAGAAGTTAGCAACTATGCTGAATCCCTCTTTCTGACTCCATTAATACCAACAGGTATTGCAGTTCATTACTTTATCACTGCTGTACTTTAAAATAATTACGGAGTAGAGATGGGGAAGCTCTGGCCAGGGTAAATTGAATGCTAAAGATCACATAATTACAGCCTTTCTTTTATGATTATTGGGCATTTGGAAAATCCATCCTGACCACTCACTTCAACGTTAATTGGACTCTTAAGGCTGGATCCAGACTTAAGTAAGTGCTTGAAATTAGTTACTCCTGGGCTAAACTATGTTGATTGCTGAGGAGTCATAGTTCATCTGTTGCAAACAGTATTAGAGTTGAGAGATGATGTTTCCTATCTCAAGTCTAAATAACAGTGTGATAGTAAAGCTGGTCAGTGTCTGTGTGCAGTAAGCAATTCAAGCGTATATCCCTGCATGCAAAGAATACAATTAACTTGACTACCCCTGCAATCAACATGGTTTTGCCCAGGAGTGACTTTCCTCTCTTATTTTAAGCACCTTCTTAAGTCTTAATCAGGCCCAATATTTTAAGGAATTGCTAAATAGCCCTCAATGTTTGTTTCTTACTGCTTAGTTCCTTGAGCACTCCATTACAAATAGCAGAGTTACAGATGTAACTAGAAATACCTTTCCGAAAAATCTGCCACGGAAATCCATTCATTCTTTATAGAAAAAAAAAAAAGCCTGGTGCCGTTGTATGAAAATTGGGGGGATGAGCAGCATGGTGTCCCCCTGATTTTACAGATACCAGCAATAGGCATTATCAAGGAAGGGGATAATTGATGGCAGGGTTTGCATAAAGATAAACACCACAGTATAAAAATATATCAAATTTATTAAAAATACAAATAAAAAACCAAATTTATAACGCTCATTAAGCACATATGCACAGCCAATGACTGCACAAATAATCACCAAATAGCATATCCTTTATATCTTTAAGAGAGGCGGAGCACAAGATCCATTCCGTGAAGCTACACGGTTACAGCCGGGAGCACGCTGCTTGCCCAGAGAGTGACGGATCCCAAAAAGGACCGGCTATACGTGAGTGCATGTCTTACATGAGACCCGACATTTAGTTCACCTTCTATCATATGTCTGCAGACTAGTATTGACTATCGTGGAGAGTACAACTCCCTACCACTAATCATCTGCAGTGTTTGAAAGGTGGTTACATTGAGAAACCAGGAGGCACGACTCTGCTACATTGTTTCTTCCATCCTGGTGTCTGAACCATTGTGGCCAATTCTGGAGACATTGATCTTTTTGATAGGCAAGGATTTGCATAGAGGTAAGAGGTTGCTTTCATTGGCCGTTTCCCATTCAAGAACTTCCACACTTTGTTTGTTTTTTGGAGAATAGGCATTATCAGCCTGGGCTACTGGAACCACAGAGGAAGGGGGATGTATCTGCAGTGTGGTTTATCCCCATTATGATTCCATTTAGATCCAGGCTGTTGACACCAGGGCTGCTTCTACAAGTGGGTCAAACACATAGAAACCACAATGGGTCCCCCCTCCTGTGTACAACCAACCCGATTGCTAATAACACTTGGGCTCTTCCTGTCACATATGGGCAGTCTGCAGCAGGGTTTAGTTTTATTTTAATAAACTGTACTGTAGGTGTATCTCAAAAAATTGGGGCCACATTCCTATTATAAGACTTCATCTATCCAAAGATCCTAAACCCATGAAACCATACACCATAGTAAAAAAAAAAGTCACCTGCTGTCTGTAAAGTGTTACTGCCTTACACTTATTGTAAAAGTTATGGGAGAGCTCATCATCTCACGTCATACATACCGCACCGTGACAGAAAGGTATATCTGGTCACATCTGTATGTTAGGAACTCACATCTCACAAGACCAAAGCTTCTCTTAATCCATTTAAAGTCTTTTCTTCTTGCTACCTCTATTTTACCTTGTAGATGAGATCTTAAGATTGAACTCTTTGGGCCTGATCCAGAGCTACACTGGCCTGCTGGCTCTGGTGTACTCCCCCTGTCACTCCCCCTGTGTGAGCGTAGTTACACACAGTTACGCCAGATGAATGCTACTCTAACTTCAGCCGGCGTAACTGTGTGTAACTACACTCACACAGGAGTTACCCTCCCTCCCCCCACCCAGCTTCCGTAACTACAGCGGAGCCGGACTTCCCTTCGTCCGTAACTACGCTATTACTACGACGGTGGCCGTAGGGCTGGATCAGCCCCTTTGTTTTCGGAATTTTATAAAATATATAGATCTTTATTATAACCTTCTGCATCAAGATATCCAGAAATGTTTATTACAGAATATCCGTTCTTCTTTGTCTCAGGTTTTACAGGTTTTATTCTATTGTCATCTAGCTTTGGGTCATCATGGATTTTCCATTCTCCCAGCATCTAGTAATGTCTTCCAAGATCAATAGGATCTCTTGCTTAACTTGTCAAATTGTTCAAAAACTAGAGCTGTATTTCTACTGGAATAATACATATTCATAAACTTTTCATTCTTCTGAGTCAATAGAACCGCAAAGATTACTGATACTGGAGTCATTACATAAGATAAAGTTAACTGTACTTTTCTTTTTACTCCTAATAACTGACAATCAGTGCCTGCAATCGTTTCCCATGGTGTTCTCATTGATAAAGGTGTTATAGGTAACATTTCAAAACTATTTACTGAAACTTTACTAACTTTATATACAGGGGTGGAAATAGACAATGCAGATCCTCATTATAAAGGCTCCAGTAGACATTTGGATGGGGAGGCAACTTGTGCTTCAGCCCCCCAATCAGGCTCATTCACAGTATGGCCAACTGACAGACTATTTATAGACAGTGGTAAGCACTCAGAGCCTCTATCAGCTCTGACAGCTTAGCACAGTGCCTATCCACCCTCCTACCAGCACAGGACATTACTAAGCTGTCAGCAGTGAGTAACTTATATCTGGGGCGAAACTACCATTGGTGCAACAGGTGCCGTGTCCACGCTGATACAAGGGCTCACAGCCGTCATCACCGCACCACCAAAGCATATTTTTTGGCAAATGGGCCCACAACTCGCTAGTTCCACCTCTGACTTATCTTAAAGATCTCTCAGTGCTAGGAGCCTCTGAGCTGGGTCTAAAAGAGTCTGCCATTGGCTGACAGCTTAGCGCCGTCGCTCCTGACTGTTAGCCTAAAGCAGCCTTATCCCCTACGCCCTTGGTAATTACTCCACTGTTTATAGGGTTTCATTGTATTATAAATGTTTATCTTTTAGAAATCAAATGTAATTTTTGCAAGTTTATATATTAATGAAAACTGTGCAGCTGAGAAAAATATGGCCAATCTGCAAATAACAATAAATAAACACAGGACCAGCAGTCCATACTAAGCAATGGATGTCACTATGCGTCAGTTTAGTATACAGTATAACTATACTGAGGTCATCAGCCTGCTATCAAGGCTTCTTCCTTAGGTGAGTTGCATCTTTTCTAATATGTGTTCTCAGAGGATCTGATCCAGATGTGAACATATGCCTGATAGTATATTGGACCGGATTCAGACTACTGGACGTATAACATATACATCAGGAGTTTAGCGTTTTTTACTACTGTGCATGCGTAATAAATTTTTTACGTAATCTAAGTACCTTTTCCTTACGTAGATTGCGTATATGCGGTATTAAAGACTGCATATACTCCATATCCAGTAGTCTGAATCCGGTCCATTGTGTCTGTGCTTTCCATTGCACTGTGCATGCCAAATGTCCCCTCAATGTCGATCCGGGACCACTTGTGTTCAGAGAGGCATTTAGTGGTGGTGTGACATAGTAAATTGATCAGCAAGTGAGCCCAATTCAGGCCCAAATACAGAATAGAAAGTAACACAGGTTACAGCCAAACATTTGCACCCGCCCCACGGATGTCTAACTCCAAAACGCTGCTGACAGCCGACACTGCACATCATATACGGCACCATTTCAGTGACATTTGACCTTCTGAACATGTCACTAAAGATATGGGGATGCTTCTTATACATTGTGCTGCATGTTGTTGGTTGGTGTTACGTACTAAACGTGCTAAGCTGAGTCATTCACTTTATTGACTCAACACAGTCCCCTGCTATTCCCCCCCAGACAAGTGAACAGCTTCTTATACATTGTGCTGCATGTTGTTGGTTGGTGTTATGTACTATTGTCAGAATTGCGTTTGAATCGCTAATTAAAGTGAGCATTGCAGGGAACGTGTCTGCATTGTGCTTGACTTGTGCACATATTCAGCACTGTAGTTGCATTTGTCTCTGGATCACATCTAAGCCTTCCATTATTAATATTCGGGTTACAGAATACAGAAAGCTTTTGCTCTTGTGTTGGGTCAGGGACAGAATGTTTGTATTGTGGTGGAAGTTGCTCATTTGGGATCTTCCTGCATTTAAAACTTAAATCAGTGCAATTTTGCTAATTCTCATCTATTGTAGTAGCCGGGGGGAGGGATAATCTCTATGGAACATCTTAAGCTTGAAGCCTACAGAGTTACTTCCTCATAAGAAGAATTATTGTACAAAAAGATTATAAAACAATCTTCTATACTTCTTGGGTTTGACCTTTAGAAAATATCTGTTAGCCCAGATCTTTGCCTGAATTTAGATCTATTTATCAATCTGTGTCCATAGCCAAGAAATCAAATATTGATGCATTTTACTGGTAAGCAGAAGCTTCACATTACATTAACCCTCTGGGTATACAGTATGTAACCTGCTGTTCTGTGAAGCTGCAAACCTTTGTAGAAAGCTTCTCCATGTTTTTCAAGGTTAACCCCTTAATGGTAAGACTGCTATGAGGACCTTGCAATAGTCATCTCATTTGCACCCACAATGCTTGCAGTGGATACCACAGATAAGCTGGATGATTGCATTGATGGGTTGCTCCCTCCCTGTTCTCTATCCATTGGCCTTAGAAGTAGAAGTCTGCAGTGCTGTAGATTTAATTAAAAAAAAAAAAAACACGTTAAAAAACCCTCCAAACTAATAAAGCACCGAGGATATTAAAGAGTTGGGTTAAGGTCTGTGTAAGTGCAGGGTATATTATGGAAGAACCCATGACCTAGTCTCAACAGCTATTTGGTAACTACATTTACAGTACCTGTGTTCTGGCTGCGTAACTAGGACCCAGACACGGTAACCAGTGTCTTTTATAATCTGGATCTCATATTAGAGGCTTGTGTTTAAAACATAGTTGGCAACTCTCCCTGAATATCAGGGAGACTCCCTGAAGATTGGGTAATCTCCCTGACTCCCTGAAGTGTTTGGTAGAAGCTTCACATTACATTAACCCTCTGGGTATACAGTATGTAACCTGTTGTTCTGTGAAGCTGCAAACCTTTGTAGAAAACTTCTCCATGTTTTTCAAGGTTAACCCCTTCATGGTAAGACTGCTATGAGGACCTTGCAATAGTCATCTCATTTGCACCCACAATGCTTGCAATGGATACCACAGATTAGCTGGATGCAGGAGGATTGCATTGATGGGTTGCTCCCTCCCTCTTCCCTATCCATTGGCCTTAGAAGTCTGCAGTGCTGTAGATTTAATAAAAAAAAAAAAAAAAATGTTAAAAAACCCTCTAATTAAAAAAAAAAAAAAACACGTTAAAAAACCCTCCAAACTAATAAAGCACCGAGGATATTAAAGAGTTGGGTTAAGGTCTGTGTAAGTGCAGGGTATATTATGGAAGAACCCATGACCTAGTCTCAACAGCTATTTGGTAACTACATTTACAGTACCTGTGTTCTGGCTGTGTAACTAGGACCCAGACACGGTAACCAGTGTCTTTTATAATCTGGATCTCATATTAGAGGCTGGTGTTTAAAATCTAATATTGAGTTGAGCCACAGAACCTCAGGTCACTCGGTTTGCTCATTTTTTATTTCTTCCCTGCAGTTTAGCATGGTTTGGTACACATTTGCTGCTATTGCTATGAGGCCAGAGTCTGTAAACTTCTACTCCGGATCAGCACTGTTCTGAGGTTCTGGGGGCTGATCACTGGTTATAAACAACCTGCCAACATCCGAAAGTGCACAGAACAGGGCATTACAGGAAATGAGGTGTGGGCTGTTCCAAACTACGAAAGCCTTGTATTCAACTGGTGCCTTTTGATCAAGCTCCAATGTAACTGATGATATGAAGAGATAAAGTATTACAGATACAAAGTAATTAAAATAAACTGTACGACTGAAAAATCTGTCCAAACAACATTATACCACTGTAAATATGAAGTTATAATGGCAGTGGGGAAAAAAGCGCTATAACATACAGGAAAAAATTCTGATGGTCTCCCAGATGTCGTTTTCTTTTACACCTCCTCTTCTTCTTTAGATCTCCTTTCAAAGATAAAGAGAGAAAAAAGAGTCCACAGTACCTTTAACAGATTCTTCAATGTTAGGAGTCGTGTTTTCCTTATGTAGATGTGATTGAGTAGTCCTAACTGTATTCTTTTCTGTGATTTCTTTTCTTCTTTTTTCTTTTTTCTCCAGGTCCAGGGATTACCCGAAAAGGAAAGATGGAACACTCCTTGTGTGGCACCCCAGGTAAGTTTATATACAGTACACAATTTATACTACTCACACTTTTCTCGTCTTGTTTGGTATGCGTTGGTAATGAATTCCTTTCTTAATTTTCCGAGTCTTCCACTCCTTCCTTCTATCACGACCAATCCCACCTCAGGACAAACAGAACAGAGAGATCCTCCTTGTGTGGCACTAAGGTAAGTATAATGTCAAAACATACAAGTACTACTTACACTCTTCTCCTCTTGTATTGTAGGCCTTGAGTGAAAGTGTCTTTTCTTTTCCTTCTGGTTCCTAGATTTCCTCCTGTGTCTCCATCGTTAGGGATGATGTCTCCCCAGAAAAGGGAACAGAAGAGAAATACTCCTTGTGCAGTCCCACAATCACAAGTAAATAGTAACAGGGCAGATTTGGTACTCACGTATTCCTCCTCTTGTTTCGTAAGTGTGGTCAGAGATTCTTTATTTCTTTCAGATACTGCAAGATTTCTATCTCCTGTTCCTGTCCACTCCAAACGATCGGCTCCGTTCTCAAAAAGAAAAGGACAAGCAACCGCCCTCCTGGGCGCAACACCACCAAGCAAAGGTGAGTAATCTTTAATCAAAGAATACTAACAGAGTTCTCCTCTTGACTGTGTTGTAACAATAAATTCTTTCACTTTTTCTGTTCCAGATTTGAAAGCCAGAAAGAATTTTGCAAGAGCAAATGTTTTCTCATCCAGAAATATTTTTATTTTCAGTATTGAATACACAACAATTCTTTACTTTTTCCTCAATAAAAAATGAAAAATATGTGATTGCTTTTTACTATTTCTTCAATAATAAAAAATGATTAAAATATCTTCCCATGAGAAGCAATATATCAATAAAATTTTCTTATCACAAAAGTGGTTGTCCTTATTATTTTGGTTTTTGTAAGTTCTGATGAACCTTCCTTTGTTCAAGGGGTTAAAAACCCCTCTTTTCTTGCCTACACCTCACCTTTCCTCTTAGTATGGTAATTACACTTCAATACTGCGATATGGGTAAAAAGGGCCCTTTTCAAACATCCAAAATCGAGAGAGGGAGAGGAATGGTGAAGGGACAGGCAGAAATAAAGAATAAATAAATAAACAATGTTGCTCCCAGACCTACCAACGCGTTTCAAGCAGCATGTGCTCTTTTTCAAGGTATGGTCTGGGAACTGAGTGCCTCTCCTTTTATCTGCTCACCAACGTCAGTGTAAACAGTTTCCACGTGTCTATTTTTTTCCTTCTCTTCCCCATTCTTCTCCTCTCTCTCGTAAGTACTTGCAACCTATACTCAGACTTTGTCTGTTTGTTGCGCTTACTGAGACTGTGGAAGTTTCCCAATTTTATAAATTTACCTGCTTATTTTTTAATATGTTCCCAAGTCTGTTTTCCGTGGTTCATGTAGATGTTGGGTCCTAAAGGTCACCATGTTCTGTTAATTTGTCTTTCTTTTTAAATGGACACATCAATTTCTTTTTTCTCTTGTTAAGACCTTTGTTTTCCCAGCAATTCTTTGCTACAACGATTATTTGTGCTTTCTCTATTGTTCACTATACCCCAACCGTTCTATTCTTTTTCAAATAGCCAGTTCTTTATACGGAACAAATTCCGTATCTGTGATCCGATAAGAATAGAGGGTTGGGGTTGGACCCTATTCAGGCTATGCCACTAGTTGTTTTTGATTTTTTTAAATCCCCTAAAGGTTCAAACCTTCTTCAGGAAATCAATTTTTTATGCAGGACTTAAATCCTGCGTCTTTATTCCTCTAAAAATTAGAGGTCGGGGGCTGGGATCCCTTAGGATCTCTTATTTCCATGGTAGACTTCAGAGATTTAATCCCTGTTGGATACATCCTACCTAGATCTTCCGGAGTGCTCTCTGATCTAATGTATGGCGGCAGTATTTCTTACTCCCCTATGTTTAATGTGCCCGTTATAATATTCCGTGGCCTCCGGTGACACATATTTGGAAGGGTTTTTTCTCTTTTTTCCTCCGTCTCTAAATCATGGTCCCTGATGTTCCCCTAACGGAATTCTGTCAAAATGATCCTTTTTTGTATTTTACCTTCTTTCCATGGGTTCTTATGGAACAAAACCTTCCGTGAAGTGCAACAATCTTTCAAACCTATCGTTCCTATGTTCACCCTGGTGCGCTGCAAAGGCTCATGATCGTCCACCCCCTCTCACACTAACCTCTCCGTACCTAAATCCTCTTCCAAAGAATATCTCTAAAGTGAAAAAAAAACAAACTGTTATGTCGTGAGGTGCTTGGTAAATTACCACATGTAACCCATCTAACTCCTAGTGCATGATGAACAAAAAAGGGGGAACAACCTAATAGGGCTTAAAGTGAAAAAATATGTGCGTGTGTAATAATGTGACTAATAATGTGAACAATCTTGGGAGGAGTCATTCGTTTATAATGGTACTAATGCTAAAGAACATCTGACAATGTATTATCGTTACATAGACGATCTAATTTTTTTCTGGGATGGAAATCGAGAGTCCCTTGACCTCTTTTGTCATCATTTAAATGATAACAACTGGGGCATTAAACTATCTTTTGAAATTAGTAAGGAGAAAATAAACTACTTGGACTTAACAATTACCAACAACAAAGGAGAGATAGAAACAACCATCTTTAGGAAGCCCACCGATACAAATGCATTTATTTTAAAAGAAAGCAATCACCATCCGAGGTGGTTGAACTCAGTCCCAAGAAGCCAGTTTACCCGGCTCAGAAGAAACTGTTCCAGCAAAAAAGAATATGAAAAACAGGGGACCATTATGATGGAACAGTTTCTAAACAAGGGATATGATATGGAAGCCATTAAGGAGAACTTTATAGAGATTGGTGAAAAAGAGAGGAGAAATTTGATAAAAGAAAGAAAGAAAAAGAAGAAGAGTTTCATTCAAAACAGAATTCCATTTATTACACAGTCTAATGGAAAATACAAATTGATAGAAAAAACGATCAAAAAATATTGGCATTTGTTAAAAAATGATAAAGATCTGGAAGGGATGATTCAAGATAACCCACACTTTGTATATAGGAAAGCTGGGAATATAAAAAACCAAGTAGTAAGAAGTATTGTAGATCAACCAAAATCCTCGTCCAAAATTTTAAGCAAGGGATTCCATCGGTGTGGAAACTGCATCATGTGCAGAACCATTAAAGGACAGGAAAGGAAAACAATGGAATATCCTATAACCAACACGGGAAAAATGGGTAAAATCAAGGACTTCATAACATGCGACACAAAAAACTGCGTGTACATCATTGAATGCAAGTGCTCACTCCAGTACGTAGGAAGAACTTCTAGGAAACTGAAGGAACGCTGGAGTGAGCACTTGAGAAATATCAAAAAAGGAGATATTAAACATCCCCTATCTGGACACTTTAAGGATGTCCATAACAGTGATATAAATGACATCAAAAGCTTCATAGGAACCCACAAAGTTTTGGGAAATTGGAGGAATGGAGATTTGAAAGGAGCTTTAGCTAGAAAAGAGATGGAAACCATTTTTCATTATAACACCATGACCCCAGGAGGCCTCAACAATATTTTTGAGATTAAATGGTTCTTAGAGTGATCATTGGAAATTTTAATCAGGTCCTTTTTCTTATTAGCAGTCCCCAGAAATCCATATATGATCCACCCCAATAGGTTCTCTCTTTAAGATTAGTCCATAATTTAATATTTAATATTTAACATTATACATCCACAGACTTCTGACACACATTTTTTGTCATTTCATTCACATTTATTCCCAATTAATCTTTTCATATTTATTGTACACATACTTTTTGTCACTTTCTATTCATTTTATTCCCTTCCCCTTATAGGTGAATATTCCATGATTATTCATATATCAGTAACACATTTAGATCTTTCGTCACCTTTCTTTAATTATTTAACTTCCTTTTTTTCCTCTTACATACATTACATTACCTGATTACATAACACTTCTTAGCACTTTACTTAGCACATATTACTTTAGGATATATCTTCACCCATAACCTTATACACTACATAGGTCCCATCCCTTTAATTGCACTCATATTTAATATTTATATAGTTGATATGGCCCAAGATTGTTCACATTATTAGTCACATTATTACACACGCACATATTTTTTCACTTTAAGCCCTATTAGGTTGTTCCCCCTTTTTTGTTCATCATGCACTAGGAGTTAGATGGGTTACATGTGGTAATTTACCAAGCACCTCACGACATAACAGTTTGTTTTTTTTTCACTTTAGAGATATTCTTTGGAAGAGGATTTAGGTACGGAGAGGTTAGTGTGAGAGGGGGTGGACGATCATGAGCCTTTGCAGCGCACCAGGGTGAACATAGGAACGATAGGTTTGAAAGATTGTTGCCAATCACCGAAGGTTTTGTTCGATAAGAACCCATGGAAAGAAGGTAAAATACAAAAAAGGATCATTTTGACAGAGTTCCGTTAGGGGAACATCAGGGACCATGATTTAGAGACGGAGGAAAAAAGAGAAAAAATCCTTCCAAGTATGTGTCACCGGAGGCCACAGAATATAATAACGGGCACACTAAGCATAGGGGAGTAAGAAATACTGCCGCCATACATTAGATCAGAGAGCACTCCGGAAGATCTAGGTAGGATGTATCCAACAGGGATTAAATCTCTGAAGTCTACCATGGAATTTTCGGGTGATAATGGGTGTTTTAACACTAAAACGCTCATTATCACCTGAAAATAGACAGTTTAAAAGTTACTAAAGTGCATTCGCCATGGAAATCTGTTGTTTCCATGGCGATGCACAAACACTTCATAAGACTTCGGCGCCCCGTTGATATTAACAGGTGCCGAAGCTGTGTTACAAGTTACTATCCCTCGGTGCTGAAATTCTTGCTCAGCACCGAGGAAAAAAATAACGCCATCTATGGATGGCGTTATTAGCTTCATGCCAGCAATCTCCCCATATTCCCCTCTTTTCCTCCCCCTAATAGCCGTTATTAGGGGGAGGAAAAGTGGGGTATGTGTGGGAAGACCACTAGCATGAAGCAGGATGCCGTCATTAAAAATAAAAATTTTTTTTTTTTGTTTTAAACTAAAAAAACACATTAAAATCATTAAAATAATATAAAAAAATACATAACGCACCTGTCCGGGAGACGCGTCCGTCTTTGAAGACTCCAGCCCCGATATGAAGACCCTGCGCATGTGCAGTGGGTTTTCATATCTGGGCTGAAATTTTCAAAGTCCGGCTGTGAAGTCTCTGCGCATGCGCAGGCACTTCATTCGATATGCAGTGCCTGCGATGCCGGCAGAGCGCTTCGAGGGACCTCGGCGGAGGGGTGAGTATTAGTAACTTTTTAAAGGAAAGCTACCAGGCTCGCCGCGAACACAGGCGAGCCTGGAGCAGCTTCCCTTCGGGGGAAATTAAAACAATTGTAAATATAGCCCGTTGGAGTGGAGTTTTACACTCCGCTCCCGACGTCAGACTAACGCCAGCTCAGGCTGGCATTAGTCACAATTATTCTGGCGATGTCCCCATATACCCCTCTTTTCCTCCCCCTAATAGCTGTTATTAGGGGGAGGAAAAGGAGAGCATGTATGGGGAGACCGTCGGAATACATCCCAATCAAGCCCCAGTAAAAAAAAAAACAAACAAACATATGTGCAGTGTTTCTCATGTCAGGACTTGGAAAAATTTCAAAGTGCCAAAACAGAAGCACTGCGCATGTGCAGTGTTTCTCGTGTCCTGCGCATGTGCAGTGTTTCTCATGTCCTGCGCATATGCAGTGTTTCTCATGTCCTGAGCATGTGCAGTGTTTCTCATGTCCTGCGCATGTGCAGTGTTTCTCATGTCCTGCGCATGTGCAGTGTTTCTCATGTCCTGCGCATGTGCAGTGTTTCTCATGTCCTGCGCATGTGCAGTGTTTCTCATGTCCTGCGCATGTGCAGTGTTTCTCATGTCCTGCGCATGTGCAGTGTTTCTCATGTCCTGCGCATGTGCAGTGTTTCTCATGTCCTGCGCATGTGCAGTGTTTCTCATGTCCTGCGCATGTGCAGTGTTTCTCATGTCCTGCGCATGTGCAGTGTTTCTCATGTCCTGCGCATGTGCAGTGTTTCTCATGTCCTGCGCATGTGCAGTGTTTCTCATGTCCTGCGCATGTGCAGTGTTTCTCATGTCCTGCGCATGTGCAGTGTTTCTCATGTCCTGCGCATGTGCAGTGTTTCTCATGTCCTGCGCATGTGCAGTGTTTCTCATGTCAGCACTGAAATTTTTCTAAGTCCTAATTGAGAGATACTGCGCATGTGCAGTACTTCATTCAGGGATCGCACGGAGGAGAAGCCCAGCACTGACCCGCGGCTCATCGCAGGACCTCGGAGGAGGGGTGAGTATTAGTAAATCATGTGAAAGAAGCTGCCAGGCTTGCTGCGATGATAAGCGAGCCTGATGCAGCTTTCTTCACAGGGAACAAGCAAGGTAAGTAAATAGACCTCTAAATGTGCTATTCGATATAATCCTACCACTGCTGATAATGCCAGAGCTAATGTCCAACCACTAGATGTCATTCTCCATCTGTTTTTGCCTTTTTTGTTTTGCATTGAAACAGAACCTGTGTTGGTTTGAAATGCTTCAGCATTGCTCCAGTTTGTGCCTCGCTTGACCCATCCTATCTACTCTGCAGCGCAGCTCCTCTGTATACAACCCGGGTAATTCACATCCAGAGTGAGCGCTGCCATCTGCTGGGTCCTACTATTGACACTGAAACTGCTTTGTTTTTATATTTTATTTAAGTGTTAAGAAATATAGTTTTTCTTCATTATTTCTCACGTCCTGGGTGCCCGTTTTTATTGTTGGAGAGAGAGAGGGCCCGATTCAATTGAGGTAAAAGCGTTCGCTGGCGTATTTATTACGCTATTTTTTGCAAAATAACGGGCGTTTTTTTTATATTCAATTATTTAGCAGCGTTAAAAATACACCTTTTTTTACCAATATCGTTAATTAAAAATTCACCCCTATGAGAGGTGTGGATTTTTTACGATGCCCTGTCTTGTGCCCCAACAGGGCATGCTAATGCTTGTAGAACTACATTTTTAAAAATAACGCCGCCAATTGAATCGGGCCCAGAGTGAGAGAGTCTCAGCTGAGCGGGTAGCGGGGATTCCCCTTCCGATGCTTCTCTTGTGGTGTTTCTGTTGTGGCCGTCGCGGCCTGCTCACAGATTCAGACATGTGGAAGCCTCCAGCGTCTCAGAGTTCCTCCCGACATCTCTAAATATTGACCAGCACAGTGTCTCCTATTTTTCTGATCAAGAACTGTAAGTGACTGTTAACTTTTTCAGCTCCTGAAGTTCATTTTATTAAGGATTGCAAACTAAGACTGCCGGGACTTAATCTAAAACTGTGTGTTTGTCTGAATAAGATTACTTGAAGGACGACGCGATATATACACTCATCTATTTATGTTTATTTTGCTTAAGGAACTCATCCAATATTGACCATTATTTTATATATTGTTTTGCACATATGCACTTTATAGATAGGTTTTGAGTGTTTTTCCTAATTTTAACTATTATTTATTGAGCGTCTACGTACACTATACTAAAATATTTGCTATATTGACACGATTATCACTTCATTTTATATAATTAATTTTTTTCTGACATGTTGTTCTAGAGATTGGATATTGGATCTTTTTGATTTTATTTATACACAGAATTCACTGTTTTAGGGACCTATTAATCTGTATATGCGATTTTCCACATTATAGCACATATCATTTTTGTTCTACAATCTCCATATACATTTTAGCACATTATTTCAGGCATTATATTTCAGCCTATTTTTCACTTTTGCACTTTATGCACTAGCCACTTTTGGTTGAAAGTTGGAATTTAGAACTTATTTCTGTTTCCAGCTTTACCATAATGTCTCTTATATAGTTTTTTTCTTTAATGTCCATAAATTATTTTTTCTTTTTTTTATATATATTTTTTTTGTTTTATCTGTAGTGCTCATTCACCATTGTATACATTATTTCTTACCTTGTTTGAGGGAATAGGTGGTATTCCTCCGTATATTTGAGCTGCTTATTAGGATGTAAGTAGTAAGCGCCCTTATCTACCACAATCTTTCGAAATATAATCCTACTACTGCTGATAATGCCAGAGCTAATGTCCAACCACTAGATGTCATTCTCCATCTGTTCATGTTATCTAGAGATCTTGTAGTTTCTTAGGTTACTGATATTTTTTTTTATTTCTCTCAGTAACAGTCCAATATTTCCCTGTACAGGGAATGGAAGGTAACAATGTATTTGTGTTTTATACAAGTGGTCTTATATTTGTTACTGCTATATCTTGACTATTGCATTGGTTTTAGTTATATCTTTTCCTTTGAGAATGCTTTCTTTGTGGAAGTCCTAGCTGATTCTTCCAATACATGTTCTAGTAATGATGGGTCATATTCATACCTAAGAGATAGTTAGATGCGGACAAATGTTTTACACCTCAACTGTACAATAGAGTTTAAAATAAAGCTGCTCAGTAATTTTGAGCAAAAGTAACCTGTATTTTCTCAGAATAAAAAAAATCTCTTAATTTACACTAATGTGCACGTAATTTGTACCCCTACATTGCAGTGTGGTTTCTCCAGGTGCTGACCTGCTTCTGTTAGTGCAGTTACTCCTTAGTCTGAATCAGCCCCAATGAGTGATTTTGCAGGTTATCCTGGGTCATGTCATGACTCTTATATCCTGCGGCAATTAGCCCTCTGTGCTAAGCTTGAAAATGGAGAAATGAGGGATAGCTTTAGGGTATTTGAAAGAAATGTTTTAAACAGCCACGTTTTATATATGCATCATGTGTGCTGTAGATGTTATGAAAATGTAAGGTAACATATTCAAGTTATGCTGCTCCTAATGACCATGTGGTCGCTAGGGGGCAGTGTTTTATATAAGAGATGACGTCAGAAACAGTAGAGGACTAGTGTAACTGACGTCATCTCTCCAGCGATTTTTTTATTTTATTTTTTTCTAGCTTTTCAATGGCAAACATCTAGACGATTTCTGTCCAGCGATGTTTACCATGGTGATTTTTTTACACACACAAATCACGCGATTTCACCCTTTCTGAATACCGCGATCTGAGTTCAGAGGGTCAAATCACGCGATTTAGGACGATTTTTAACAAATCGTCCTTTGTAAATAGAGCCCCAAGTGTGAAACTACAAAACCTAGCAAGCTTTTACTGTATAGGCATAGCTGATACCTGAAAAAGCATGCTGGGAGTAGTAGTTCCGTAACACCTGGAAAAGCCACAGGTTGGCCAAGCCTGTTCTTAAACATCCCCTTTTAAATCATTGTTTTTGCACATTTTAGGGCTGATTCGGAGCTGCGTTTACTACATTTTTTAAGGTGCAAGAGTAGACCTGATCAATACCATGCTGATTTTCAAGGGGAGGCAAATTTATATTGTGAAAGCAGAATCAGAATTAAGAGGTGAAGTGTCTCAGCTCAATTCTTATTTATAGATTAAACATAAAGCTATGCAGTATTTGAGTACTTTCGCTGCATGCAAAAGAAATTAAAGTAATTGGCAGCACCCCTTGCATTAAAAGCTGGTTTAGCCGAGATGTACACTTGCACCTCTTTTGCCCTTACTCCCAAACTCTGCAACAGCTCCTTTTAGTTTTGTTCCACTGTGGTCCAACACATTACACATACTATCAGAGAGAAATAATGCTTTTTGCAGATAACACAGAGATGTGTAACAGGGCAGATACATCAGGAGATGTAACATACCCTCCAACATGACCCATTCCATTAGATACAAAATACTCTGCTTCTCAGTTTCCAACTGTCAGTTACTATGGTAACTTCCTTTGTTGCAGAGATTATTTTTTTTTAAATATCAGTTAAGTAAATTCACCAGGTGAGTGACAATTGGAAGCTCAGGTGCGGAGTATATTGTATCTAATGGAATGGGTCATGTTGGAGGGTATGTTACATCTCCTGATGTATCTGCCCTGTTACACATCTCTGTGTTATCTGCAAAACGGCGTATTTTTCCATTGAAAACATAGGCAAAATCATCAGTAAATATATAAAGTAGCACTAGCGC
>WWET01001412.1:327875-338592 GCA_011038615.1 Limnodynastes dumerilii | reverse complement strand
GTTCTAGCAATACCTGTGTCTCTAGATGTACTAGCTGGAGGGGGAAACCTTTCAGTTATGTCTTCCTGACATGCAAAAAACATTTGAATTAACCTCCATTCTGGTTGTATGTAAGACTTCTGCAGTGCCAACCATTTGGATCAGAGCAGCAGATATTCAGTTTAGAGCACTGTTGGTCTTGGTGGTGGCGCTTTGAATGGGCTACAATATGAGCCATGCGCCTATTTTGTTTCTCCATGAAATCTGTTTGGATTCTTTGAAAACTCGCAGTGCCATTTCAGAAGCTGAATTCATTTGTGTATGTTTTGATGGCTAATGCGGTGTGTGTATAGGTGGGCTTGTAAGTTCTGGCTAGAGGGGTAATTTTTCCATAGGAACAAACTGAAAGGTCACTAGTAAGTCTTCAACTTGTTCTGCGAATTACATAAATGTCAATGTTCAGAAATATTATTATAAGATAATTCTAAAAAAAATTATTGAATTGTCAACTAAATCATAATGCAGGCTATGTAAAACACATTTGCATCTTAAAAGATGAGCTCATAAAAAAATATATATTATTAGAAGAATTTGACTGTATAACAAAAACAACCACATCTTCTTAGGTTTTGTAATCACAGGCTATTAAAAAGAGGGTGTTGATGTGTGAAATTTTACAGCATTATGCTAGATTTCTGCTATATTAAAATTTCAAGTATAAATTACAGTTAACATTTTTTTTATAAATTAAAATTATTTAAATTATTATTTAAATGATTTAACTTATTTTAAAAAATAAAAAAAAGCATTTAAAAAAAGAAACACATTCTAACAATTGCATTTTCCACTCCACTTGGTGGTTACACTCACCAAGTTGCTCTTCTTGGGCAGCATGATGAATTGATGGAGGAGAAGGAGGGGGAGGAGAAGGATTGCTCCTTTGTAAAGACTCTGTGAAAATTAAAATATATTGTTAATAAATCTGTACAATATGCAAAATCTGTGTCAGCTGTGACTGAACATGTTTCCGGTCTATTCCCGTTTTTACACATTTATATAAAAGAGAATTTTTATTAACACATAAATGTAAAAAAACAAAAACAAAATCGTCTTCCTTTTTTAATACACTCACTTGATGGTGGAGGGGCATCTGTGTCCTGCTGTAGCTCCTCCACATATAATGTAAAGTCTACACGATCAGCAGCCTTCCTCTCCCTTTTCCTTCACACGTCTTTTAATGTCAGAAAAGCAATTCCAATAATGTGCCACAGAGCACTTGAAAGGGCCCACTGCATTCACTACGTCACAAATATGGCCCTATCATACCTGCCAAGTGTCCCGATTACAGCGGAACAGTCCCGCTTTACAACTTGTCCTGAGAGATCAGACTATTGGGACAAAGTTTTTTTTTGCCACAAATTTGGTCCTACAGGACTCCCTTAGGAGCCCTGTATTACTGCATCACATGACCGAGTCACCAGACGGAGAGAGAGAGCGTCGCGGAGGAAGGGAGAAGACATCAAAGGTAAATAATAGAAGACATCGAGGCTGGACATAGTAAGAGACAGACATGGAGGCTGGACATTATAATAGGCAGACATGGAGGCTGGATATTATAAGGGGCAGACATAGAGGCTGGCCATAATAATAGGGGGAAGACATTGAGGCTGGACATAATAAGGGGCAGACATGGAGGCTGGCCATAGTAAGGGGCAGACATAGATTCTGGACATAAGGGGCAGACATAGAGGCTGGACATAAGGTGCAGACATAGAGGCTGGCCATAGTAAGAAGCAGACATGGAGGCTGGCCATAATAATGGGCAGATATGGAGGCTGGCCATAATAATAATGGGCAAATATGGATGGCTGGACATAACAATAAAGGCAGATATGGATGGATGGACATAATAATAAGGGGCAGATATGGAGGCTGGCCATAATAATAAGGGGCAGATATGGATTGCTGGACATAATAATAAGGAGCAGAGACGGATGGCTGGACAAATAATAAAGGGGTTGACATATAATAGGGACACACATTTAATAAAGGGGCAGACATGGAGACTGAGCAAATAATAATGGGGCAGACATATGGATGGCTGAATTAATAAAAGGGGCAGACACTAGACCAATCCTCTGGATGGTGCAAGACACACCCACTCTCCCGAGGTGTTCCCCAGTATACAATATAGGCGCTTACCCAGTATACAGTATAGTCGTTCCCCTGTATACAGTATTGGTGTTCCCCAGTATACAGTATAGGCATTCCCCCTGTATACAGTATAGGCGTTCCTCAGTATACAGTATAGGCGTTCCCCTGTATACGGTATAGTCTTTCCCCAGTATACGGTATAGGCGTTCCCCTGTATACAGTATAGGCGTTCCCCTGTATACAGTATAGGCGTTTGTTCTCATTCAGACTCTCGTACTTTTTGGAATTTCCGGGAACTGGAGCTGGAAATCATATATTAATGCTTGGCAGTTGGAAGGGCCGGATCCTGACCTATGGGTGCCTTACGGCCGCCCGATTTCAGTACGGCCGGCATCGTAGCAGGTAGTGCACACCCCGTGCACTCCCCGCTGTCAGTGGTAGATCTGGACTTTTATGTGTCCAGATTCCTACCCTAACTATTACGATCATATGGCCGCTTAGCTGATCGTAACAGGGCTTCTCCCGCCCCGTCCCCTAATTAGCATGTCTATCTGCCCAACATTTGCAGATGTAACATTTCGTTTAGGTATTAGTGCTCATACAAAATGGAAAATGGAATGTATTTGACCTCTTCTTTACTGTGTCCCGTGATGTCTTTGATTTTGGATGCATGGAGATTCTTGGAATGTGTTTGCATGGTTATGCACATGTGCAGTGTGAGAAAACATTTACAATGTTATTGAAACGCATGGCAGGTGACAAGGCCACCATAAGGGGGGTGGGGGGGTTGGGGGTACAGTCGGGACTACTGTCCCAGGCCCCGGAGCCTATGGGTCCCGCAGATACCTACTATGGGCTCTACAGAAGCAGGTCTTGACGGTACTGCCGCCGATACTTGCTGTTTAGAGCTGTACTTCTGAAATCCTTCCCTGCGTACGGCCCGCTGGTAATGCATTTCTGCAGCAACTCCACCCCCATGTGACGTCACGGATGATGTCGCGTAGGGGGCGGGCCCTAGAAGATTTGCCCCGGCGGGCCTGGTAGGTGATAACAATTCTGACATCTGGGTCCAGCTTGCGGGATTTAAAAAGTAAATGTTAGTTTCCTACATACAGCAAAATAAACTTTTCCAAAAAAGTCACCAGAGATTGAGCCCTGCCAGAACAGATTTTCCTAATTACAATTTGGTTTCTGGCTTTTACTCTAGTAAACAGGGGTTGCTGCCATGTTATTTCTATCAAGTCTATGGGCCTTTGCACATGTTATTCTAACTGAAATGTGCAGGATGAAAAAAATCTAGATGGTTGATAAGAAGATCTTTAGCAGAATATAATAACAAATATAACAATAGTTTAAACATCTGTCGGATTATTGGCAAACTATTTGTTCAAATGTGTGAATTGTATTGTGTGAAAAGTTTGAATTAATAGAAACATGATGTAAATGTTTTAAACATTCTGCTGTTCCCCAATGGACTAGGTTGGGCTGGGGGTGGGGTGTGTTTATTTCAAGCAGGTGAAACAGCTATTGAGCCCATAAGGGAGATGGGTTCGACACCTCTGAGCATGTTAAGAAGTCTAAAGATTACTAACAATACAAGCTAAAAACTGTAGCTAATTACAAGTGGTGTTAAAGTAAGAGACAGTATTGTCAATACCCCTAATATATCCCACAGGTAATACATATATTGGAATCTTTCATTGATGTCCCACTTTTAATTGTTCTGTTTATATGCCCATACCCCCTACATACCCCCTACAATAGAGACAGTGTTGTGACAGCTGCAGGAGGACATATTTATAATCAATTCACGTATGGACAATATATAGTAAACTTATGTATGTTAGGCACAATACAGGGCAAGGGAACATGGCATGCTGGCACTTGTTGTACCACCTAATG
This sequence comes from Limnodynastes dumerilii, assembly GCA_011038615.1. Taxonomy (NCBI): domain Eukaryota; kingdom Metazoa; phylum Chordata; class Amphibia; order Anura; family Limnodynastidae; genus Limnodynastes; species Limnodynastes dumerilii. Next base: position 334,557 of record WWET01001412.1, on the reverse strand, counting down.
GGAACTGTGCCCTATGTCACTTTAGGGCCTAGTGTCTTTTTTTGCGAGAAACCCACCCACCTCTGCTATTAGAGTAAGATCCCTGGTGATTCACTGGGGTGGTGGAGCCTCAGTCTAAGCCTGAACTGGAGGGAGAATAGCATTGATGGCAGTGGGAAGAGGTTCTGCAGCAGTTCAAGCCTAGACTGCTGCGCTTGGTGAGGGATCCAAGGGGCCAAAGTGTGCTAACTACTTATTGCCCTGTTGGTCTCACCCTCCTGTTGCACTGCCTCCTTTTACAGGATCCATTCCTTCAGCAGTCGCTTCCTTACTTCTTGCCACTGGCGTTCCTGATCTTTCAGCGGGTCCTTCTTCTTCTTCTTCCTCCTTTTGCTGGAGACTCCCTCCTCCAGCCCAAATGGCAGCTTAAATACACTGCCCCAGGGGTTGATGGAAGGAGCTGTGATGTTGCAAGCCCTGATTGGCTCACCACAGCACCACAATGCACCCTGTGCGCTACTGGGGCTTCTGGGAGCAGTGACATAGTGATGTTCTATATTGTCAAGTATACTGCTATTGTCTTTCTATGAATACATTTGTTAAGGAGAAAATAAATAACTGTCCGATCTGATTGCTGTGGTTTCACAATATAGCACATTTTACTAATTACATAATCTACAATATAAAACAGACATAACAGACACAAAACACGCAAGACTCAAATGTATCCTCAAGACAAAGATAATAAAATATTAAACATAATAGCGGGTCCTTCTTCTTCTTCTTCCTCCTTTTGCTGGAGACTCCCTCCTCCAACCCAAATGGCAGCTTAAATACACTGCCCCAGGGGTTGATGGAAGGAGCTGTGATGTGGCAAGCCCTGATTGGCTCACCACAGCACCACAATGCACCCTGTGCGCTACTGGGGCTTCTGGGAGCAGTGACACAGTGATATCCTATATTGTCAAGTATACTGCTATTGTCTTGCTATGAATACATTTGTTAAGGTGAAAATAAATAACTGTCCGATCTGATTGCTGTGTTTTCAGAATATAGCACATTTTACTAATTACATAATCTACAATATAAAACAGACATAATGCAAGACTCAAATGTATCCTCAAGACAAAGATAATAAAATATGAAACATAATAACAAGCGCAAAGTTAACTGAACATACATTAATGCAAAGGGTATAAGAATATTACAATACAAGAAATTTATAACAGCAATAAAAGGGGAAAGAAAGACAGAGATTAAAAAATAAGGTCAAACCACTGCCCTAGAGAAACCTCCATGATGCTGATGCTGGTTCAAGTACTTCTCTAATGGCCTAATGCTGATACAGAATTGCGTACAACACCTGACTTTTGCAAGCTGTATGCGGAAGTTGGGTTGTTTTAGGGAACTACACATGCGCATGCCAGATGTTACACAACGAGTCACTGACAGGGCGGCACTTCAAATTCCCATGCCTAATTCCCACCAGAGAGGCGGAGATAGGCATGCAGATGAAGTTAAGTGGGCAGCAGTATGCACTTCCACATATGTTCGTACAGAAGCAGATCCGTGCACAGAACTTAAGGTTCTGGAGGCAGAATCTTTTGAAGTTCTTCTGTTTATAGTTTTAGAATATAGTTTAGTCTTCCTGCTCCTGGAAATAACAGACCAGCAGACTCCAGTGTGGTTTATCAGATGTCCTGTAATGATGTATGTGTCTCTGTCCATACCAACAAATCAGATAGAGATTAAAAACTTTTACTAATGAATAGGTAGGTAATTTATTTGTCGGCATATTTACCCATTCTTTATTTTGGAAAAAGCTGCAGAAGACCTGACACACCACCACAGACTATGTCTAAGTCTATGTGGAGTCTTAGGGTTAGGCTGCAAGTAGGGGAATCTTACAGTTAGGTAGCGGGAAACAAGTGTTTGGGTCAGGCTATGGGGAAGGGAGTCTTAGGTTCGGGCTGCAGGGAAGGGAGTTTTAGGGTCAGGCTGCGGGGAGGTGCGGGTTAGAAGTAGGGTAATCGAAGGGGAAATTTAGGTAAGGGTTGGGGTTACATAAATTCTTACTGCAACTTCTTCCTGGGGATGATCGATTGCTTCTCCTCAGCGAGGCAGAAGCAATCGATTTAGGAACCAGTTGAAAACTATTTGGTATAAAATGGCCCTATCAAAAAAGGGCTGTTCTATCTACAGACCCATACAGATTAATCTGCTTGTACTTGTTAGAATGGGTTCCCATATTTATTTAATCTATGACATATTTTTCCAGTGTTTTCCTCATTGATGTCAGAGACTGTTTAATTACCTTTACTGCTTCTATCAACTCAGTGATTGTGTTTCTTGCTCGTATGGCTTTAGAGTGTTTGTCGTTTTTCATTACCTTAAAGGAAACCATAATTTTTAGTAGTGCATAATTCTACTGCAATTTGCAATAAACTCCTTTCTGGATTATTATAGAAGCCAAACTGAATGATTACGCGATAAGGGATGAAACTTAGTCAGAGCAAAATCAATGTGTCTCAAGGGCTGGCTGCCAAATTTTAGCCAGGGTGATGTTCTTTAAAATAAATAAAAATGCTAAAAGAGCCAGTACATAACAATTAGAGTTATTTATTGGAACAAGGGCTTTTTTTCCTATGCTAAGAGAACGATACAATTTCTCTTTAATTGTTTCAGTCCCTCAGTATTTTTCAAAGAATAATTTTCTAGGCCCTTATATCAAAGCTGCATGTAATTTTCTATTGGGGGGAAAAAAAAATCTGTATTTAGACATTATTTTTTGTTGCATTTGTTTTGTACAGTTCCTAATGCTGCAGACTCTCAACCCAGTTTCATCTAAGAGTCCTGATATTCCTTAAATAGTAACATTTAATAAAGAGTTAAGTGTGCTGAAATTCTTTAACTAATTAATAAGAAATGAAAAAATAAACTAAATTGTTATTAATAAGTATATTTATATTTATATATTTAGTTTATTTTTATATTTTTTTAAAACAAGACACATATTTGAACTAGGGTTCATCCCTAGTTGCATTGGTTATCCCTGTAGAAGCCTTGCATCAGATCACATAGGGCCTGATTCAGGTGCAAAGCTAATTCCGCAAAAAAATTTGTCCCCTTAGAGGTGCGCAGAAAAATTCTCCCATTTTTCATACTGTATTTGATGGGGAAAAGCGCAGCGCATACTTTTTCCTGTCATCGCAGCTAATTGAATCGGACCCTGTGTGTAGCCTCCCATGTTAATTATTAGTTTATTTTAAGTTACCATACCAGCTGTAGTGGAGATGCTGCTAATCAGATTGCCCGATTTCAAGTCCGCCATTCTGTAATCGAATATATGCACTGTGGTCAGACAGTTTACAAAGTACAAGGTACTGCTTCTTTATCAGTACACTGCGCCGGCCTCTACCACCCCATCCAACTCTGTGTTGCTGTTGCTTACCACCCCCCCTGGCCCCACCTCCAAATTCATTGATAACTTTGGAGCCTGGCTCTCCCACTTTCTGACTTCTGACCTCATTCTCACTAAGTGATATCAACATCCCCTTTGACAACCCCTCTGACCCCAGCACCACCAAACTTCTCTCACTCTCCTCCTCCCTTGGCCTATCTCAGTGGACTTCTAATCAAAACCTGTACCACTCCCTCAACCTCGTGTTTTTCCTCTCATGCTCCCTGTATGACTTCTCCATCTCTCTTTTTCCCCTCTCTGATCATCACCTTATCCCTCCCATCAATGTGCCCACTTGCTGCTATCCCCTCTAATCTTCTAAGTTCTCTCTCTCTTTCCACCTGTTCTCATATTGCCCACCTCTCCCCATCCTTAAAAAACACAACCTTGACCCTATCTCACCCTCCAAATACCAACTTATCTCCCTTCTCCCCTTCACCACCAAGCTGCTTGAACTTCACCAACAACCCATCCTGGACCCTCTTCTGTCTGGGTTCTGCCCCCTCCACTTCACTGAAATGCCCTGACTAAGGTCACAAACGATCTTCTCTCTGCCAAATCTAAGGGCCACATCTCCCTTTTTATCTTTCTGGATCTATCAGCTACTTTTTGACACTGCTGATCATCCTCTTCTGCTGCACACACTTCACTCTCTCGGCCTCTCTGGCACTGTCCACTCCTGGATCATCTCCTATGTCTCGGACTCCTTCTCTGTCTCAAACCCCAGCTCTTCTACCCCTACCACTCCTCATCCCGTTAGTGCTCCCCAGGATTCAGTCTTGGTCCCCTTCTCTTCTCACTCTACATCTCCTCTCTGTGTGACCTCATCAGCTTCTTTGGCTTTCACTATCACCCGTATGCTGATGACACTCAAATCTATCTTTCCTCTCCTGACCTCTCTCCCTCTCTCCTGTCCAAAGTATCCAAAACTTCTCCCGAACTGCCCCTCTGCACTGGAACAACCTACCACAACCTATCAGGCAATCCACCAACCTCCAATCCTTCAAACACTCCCTAAAACCCACTTCTTCAAGCTAGCCTATTCTTCCTCCACCTAAGCTTACTTGCCCTCCCCATATTCATCCTTGTGTCTCCTGTTTGTTCACCCTTTCCCATTTAGCATGTTAGCTCTTATGAGCAGGGTCCTCTTCCCTCCTGTCTTCACCCCTCTACCTTGCTCTTGTTATTCCCACCTTTTCTCTCCCTCTCTCTCTCTCTTTTTCTTTTGCTCCTACACACATCCTGCATCTTTATTTTCCATGTATACTGTTCTACTATTTTTCTACTATACTTTATTTTTGCATTGTACTTGTATTGTATCCCTTATTTATTTGATCTTGTACCCTGTCTGTTAATTGTGTTGTATATGTAACTTTTGCCTTTGTACGGCGCTGCGGATACCATGTGGAGCCCCAGAAATAAATGTAATAATAATAATAAAAGTGACACAAGAAGAGATCACAACAGTGTAACAGTGTTCTAACCATCCTTGTAGAAACAAATATATCATACGTATAGTCTTTTATCTCTTAGGATGGTTGTAGATTAATTGGGTTATACAAAATGTATTGATTTATTTATTAACAGGTTTTTACATAGCGCTCTCAGATTACATAGTGCTTTACAGAGAATATTTAACATTCCCATTAGTCCCTGCCCATCAGAGTTATTTTCTAAGTTCCCTAAAACAGACATTAGGAATTTATTCAGCAACCAATTAACTTACCAGTATGTTTTCAGGGTGTGGGAGGAAACCCACACAGACACAGGGAGAACACACAAACTCCACACAGATAAGTCCTAGTCCAGGATTCAAATTCATGACCTCAGCCTTTGCGAAACACAAATGCTACTCACTGAGCTATTGTGCTGCCCAATATTGCTCTATCTCTAACAATAGAAGAGTCTCTAGACGTAATGTAACAAAGCAATCATAGACTACTTTCAAATAACCAGTGAATCTGGAGGAGCGATGTCAGGGATACAGGTGTTCCTGATTTCTAATGATATTAGGAATATAAATCAAACCCTATCCTCAACAACCTGACCATTTTTAAAGTCCCTGAGGAAATCTCAAAGGTCGCATGTGCAAACGCATTGGGATTCATTCATTATCTGTGGACATTCCTATTTCTGTAAGGACTCGAGGCAGTTCTTATAGCGTCTGTACATATGAAAAGGAAATGTTTTGTAATTACTTACAAAAGTTTCTTTTATTTTGTCCATTGCATGTTATGACATTTTTATGAAAGTCTGCTGTTTTAGAAATATTACACTATTGCCTTTTGGTTTATCTTTTTTTCCCTATGGCTATAAAGTTATCTTGAAGGAACTATCTGTCAAAGACAGTGGACCTGTAGAGACATCTTGTTTCTCCTAGAAGCCCTGTGCATTCTATAGCTTTAATATGGGTTAATCTATTTGGGATTAATTTCACAAAATAGAAGATCTGGTATTGGTATTTCATTTTTATTACACTAGAAGACACATTTATGTACTGTATCAATTTCTTTTTCAGATAATCTTTCATGAAAAAGAGTTTATAGAGATATAATACAGTAAGTCTTTAAGTTTTGCAAAGTGACAAAAATAATAAAACCTAATACTGTTGTTTATATCAGGAGAAGTAAATGTAACCATAAAAATAGGGGACCTGATTCACACATAGAGCAGATAAGAACAATTTACAGATCCTAAAGAAAAATGCTAACCACACCCCTAGCTTCTTAAGAGCTAAGAACGTTATTTTCTAAATGTGCGTATATTTAGGAACAGCTTTGTTTCCCAACTAGGAATCGTGCTTATATTTAGGATCTTTAATATCCTCATGAGCAAAGAAACACATGTATTGATTCAATTAAGAAGCTGATTGATTTTCTAGGCTTTCTTTGTTTTGTAATTAACAAAAGTCACCAAAAAATTTGTACAAAATTGCAATATGCTAAAACTTAGAAAATTATTAAAATCATAAATACTTTTTGAAGGAGTAAGAAAGAACCATTCAGCTTTCAAAGCTGTTATAACATAAATATCAAAATAATAAATATCTACATAAATTAGATCTAAACAATATGTGTATCTGACACAAACAATGCAAATATGCTTAAAGTTTAATGAAAAAAAATGTTTAAAAAAATGTGTATCTTTCAAATTTAAAGTCAAACACAAAATTATGACATAACAACAGTTTTAAAAGATAAGACTTTAACTGTTTCAATCAAAGTGTACACATGCATTATATAT
>WWET01001412.1:314035-325093 GCA_011038615.1 Limnodynastes dumerilii | reverse complement strand
CCTGTGTTTGTGATCCCGCAAGGGATCATTCTGTGTGTCTGAAGGTTAAAAGCCCCAGTGCGTCCCGTCAGTCCCGTCTTCCTTCTCAGTCCTCAGTCTATTGTTATCTGTTAATCGTTGTCAGTCCTGGTCAGTCCTTTCTGCCCAGTCCCGCCTCCCGCTTTACTTGTCATCTGTTACTATTGTCCACAGTCGGGCGTTTTCTACTTACCTTTCCACGAGTTCAAGTTCAACAGGGGACGACCACGCCGTCAGGGGTTACCCAGCCCATCCCCACCTTCAGGGGCTCTGGTGAAGACCCCCTGATTGGTAAAGACTCCGACCCCAGGAAGCTTGCTCGTTCACCCTTTGGGTTCCTTCTGGTGTCACTCCGGTTCCATACGGGTAAGCCCGGAGTACCTACTCGATTCTTGTGGGACCACTCCGGTACTCCTAAGGTAATTCCGGAGTGTCCTTACACTTGCCTAGGGCACCTTATTGACTAGGGTCGGCCCTGGCTGTTAATATTACCTTGCACTTATACAGTGCTCGGTTTCTCTAATCACACAGCTGCTGTGTGCTGAAACAGAAAAGCATGAGGCTTTGGCTCTCTGTTAACCATGCAGATGTCAACTTAAGAACGGTAGGGGGCAGTCTTATCTTTTCCTGTGCACATGTTAGTTTCCGCAAAGCCTTTTTAACTGTGAATCATTCCTAAGTTTCCAGGAACGCCCATACTGTACATTAGCAACCCGAGTGCAGCTCATTTGCATTAAGAGTCTTACCCCACTAGCCACGCATGTGGAAGTCATTACATTCTGAAGCATGAATCATTCCTAAGTAGCCGTTCTAATCTGTGAATCATTCTTACATGGTTTAAGAGCGTAGTTTTGAGTCCTGGGCATGCTCAGTTTAACTGTTCTTAAATATATGCAATTAAATCCTGTTCTTAGTTGTGAATCAGGTCTAGTGAGTCCAGACTTACAAAATTTGGACATTTTAAGCTCTTTGACAGGTATTTAAATAGTACTGTTGAGGCTTTGTTAAGGACTTACATACTATCCACACTTCCACAGCATCCTTACTGTAAGGGGAAGTGTTGAGGTAGTGTCATTGGTTCAGAGCCGCATGGAAAGCAAAATACTGCAGGGATCTGGCTTCAGATTTCTACAACTGTTGTGCTCAAATCTCTGAGCAAAGCCATTATGGATCCATTTCATTATTGTGCATTTTTATAATTATCATCATATTATAGAGCTTGTACTGTATATATAAAATACATTCCAGTAGACTATTGTCTCCATCCCTTCACTCCCTTGACATGCCATTTACAGCTCAAGTAGATTGAGCTCGAGGTTCGTTCAGGTCTGAATCAATCACATTTGCATGTGCAGTGTTTCAAATCAGGCCCAGTGCAAACACACTGAGATACGCTATATGAGCTGGCAATCCCTTGTTCAATCCCTGGCCAAGCCCATGAAAGTCTATCATATGGTTATAAAAAAAAATATTAAATTAATAAAAAAAAAGATAAAAAAAGAAAAACAATGTATCGGTAATCCTTGGTTTCTACTCAAAGAGATATTACTAACATTCCAATAGTAAAGTAAAATGAAACAAATAAGCATACTGGTGCCCAGATTTACTAAGTTGCAGGAATGGAAAATTGGAGATGTTGCCCATAGCAACCAATCAGTTTCTAGATAACATTTTCTAGGCTGTAACAGGAAATTGATAGCTAGAATCTGATTGGTTGCTATGGGCCACATCTCCACTTTTCTTTTCCCGAAGCTTAGTAAATCTAGCCTCGGGAATAGGTTTTATACTGTATGTGATATAGAACGTGACTATTACACCGCATATAATGACATATTAGTACAGCAGAGATATATAAAAAAACAAATAAAAAAATCAATCTTTAAAAGTTAAAGTATATGAGGATATATTCAATATAAAATATCATTCTCACCTTCCTCAGGAAATGTCTCACCACAAATAAATTCAGTGCTGGTACCACAGAATACACAGAGCCAAATGAGAATTTCTTTAACAAACAACAAGCTAAATAAAAAGTTTAATTACTAGTTTTCACCAGGAGAACTTTGCCTACAGGATCTCCATAGGGAGAGCAAACATTTCTATTGAGTGCTCCAACGGGGACCATTAGTGTGTACTGTATTGTACAGTGTTTGTGGACTGTAACTGTAATAGGATAGTATAAATACATTATTTGGGGGAATTTTTGCTCTCCTAAATCAGCAGTTCTTAAAAAGATTTTAAAAACACCAGAAAAATATTTATTACAAATTACTCTTTTAACTTCATTATCTGCCTATTGTTAGTTTATCTGAATTTATATGTCACTATAAAGTGGAGAATGATATTTTACGTATGATATATTCTCAATACTCATTTACTGTAACTTTCATTTTATATTTACGGTGTATACAGTGTGTACAGTGTGGTTTAAAGTCTCTCTAAGATTGCAGCTGAGAGGGGGTGCGGTCTCAGAGTATCAGTTTGGGAGACCTGGGAACCTCCATGTGAGGTATGCTCTTGGTTTAGAAAGATATTGGATATGTGACATAAAGTTGGGGCTCTATTTAGAGTTAAGATTAGAGTTAGGACTGTTCAGCAGAGAAGCCTTGTAAGTGGCGAACAGCTTATCACGTGTCTGCAGATATTTGTAACTAATTCTCAGATTTTTATTTTAAAGATAGAAGTTCATGATTAGTAACTGAGTAATGGCTGGAGCTCCAGGCCATGTCTTGTTCTTTATACAAATTCCCCTTGCCTTGTGCACCTGTCATATATATTACTTTATAAACTAATTTGTAACAGCCTCCATTTTGGATGTGTGTGTTATATATATAATGTGGGAATGGATGCACACCAGAGACTTGTACACTTTAAATCTTAGTAGAATTTAATGCACGTTAGAACATTACATCTGTCAAGCAAAAAACGGTAGCAAAGTCCGACGTTTCAATCCCTGCATGGGGGATTTTCATCAGGACACCAGTAAATCACCCCCAATTCTGCTAGGATTTAAAGTGAACAAGTCTCTGGTGTGCATCCATCCGGAGCGGCTCATATTTACTTGGAGTGCCGTTCCCACTGACTATACACACACACACATATATATATATATTGATCACAATTTTGTGTCCTCCGCCAGGCACCTGAGAAAAGACAAGGGAAGGAAGAAGAAAAAGAAAGGAAGTTGAGAAGCAAAAAAGAGGTAAGTGACCACACAGTGTATCTATAAAAATTAGTTATGGGGGGGGAGACCCAATAATTTGCTGTAGTAGGTACCAGAAATCTTCTTGATGGCCTTGTATGTGTATATATGTGTGTATATATGTTGTGCACTGTGTGTATGTATATATATATATATATATATATATATATGTGTGTGTGTGTGTATTTGTGTGTGTGTGTGCAGTGCACTGTGTGTATATGGGGTGTACTCTGTGTGTATATACATATATGGAGTGCATTGTGTGTGTGTGTGTGTGTGTATATCATACCTGTGTCTATATATATATATAGTTCAGTATACAAAGGCACTCATGAAAACTTGTATAAATCAATACAGAAATGCTACCGCGGGCAGTTTATTCAAATAGTTCCAACGTTTCAGCTGTCACAGGGCAGCTTTTATCAGGGGTGCAATAAACAAAACATACATATATATAAATATGTAAATAATAAATCACAGCTGTTTATGATGATCCCCTTCCCATGCTGCTTCATTTGGTGTTAATCAGTTCTGAGTTTTGGTAATTGTTTTAAGTCTTTATTTTAGATGTTTTATTTTATTCCCATACTTAAATTTTTAGACCTTCAAAATCTAAAACAGACTTTTACTTTTTTAATTGTGTTTTGCTATTCAATAGTTCAGATAATAGTTTTGTAATAGATAATAGTTTTGTATGGCAGTATGAGTCATTGTGTGAGGTTGGTGCTGGGTTAGTTCCTTCTCAAGAGTCGGCTAATTTAAGTCACTATGGTAACCTTTCATCCGGCATTAGGAAAGTAGAGGTATAAACAAGAGTTTTCCATGAAGCTTGTGGCTGTTTACAGTGTTCAAGTTCCCATTAAATCATTGTTAGATTGCCCATTAGGCACATGCCTATGACTATAGCTTACTAGGGTTTTCCAGGTCTGAGACTGGTGCAATTGAAGGGTAACAACAAGTACCTGGCCTGAACTGGAGCCCTGGTGCCCACTTCAGTTCTGGGTGGCATAGGTTCCCTGAACGAGTCCACAATGGCAGGACTCCTGACTTTTTGATCCTCACAGAGGGACAGCGGACTTTGGAGAGGTGTATTAATGTAAAGTATTAGAATACATAACAAAATATATAGCACCATAAGTATAGCTTGGAGCTGATAAAGGAGAGGGGGACATGGGAAAACCTTTAAAAATAATAAGTATTTTAACATTGAGGATAGCCTCAATGGGCCTGATCCAGACCTAAACTCGGCCGTGTTTTTACGCTTTGCGTAAGTGTAAAAACGGCCATTTGTACTTACTGCGCATGTGCAGGGCAGATATTACACGATGAAATTCTGAGCGTATGGGCCTTGAGTGTACCAGCCTCGTAACAATGCTCAAGCGGGCGTGACTGCCATATGAAATCCGTAAATACTCACCAAGGGTGGGGTGAGGCATTTAAATCGTACGGTATGGGCGTGCTAAGTGCCGTAAATACGCAAGGAGCTTACGGACACCTGTAGTTACGCTCAAAAAAGTTAGGGTAGGATTTGCTCTGTGTAAGACGGCAAAACTAAGTACAAACAAGGGAAGTGCCTAGGGGAGTGCATCGTAGGTACGTTGCGTAAATACGCTACGCACAAGAGCGTTTCATGAGCGTAGGTCTGGATCAGGCCTAATGTTACAAGGAAAAAGAAAATAATACAGAAAAGTAAAGTGGTTCCTCTCTGCCACTAAATTCCAGGTTTCTATATTGTGGATTACTTTATTACTAATAGTGAGAGGGAAATTAACTCCACTGTCACTCCCCTCTCACTTACCTCTCACTCTCCTGTCACTTCCCTGTCACTTCCCTCTCACTCTTTTGTCACTCCCCTGTCACTCACCTCTCACTCCCCTGTCACTCCCCTGTCACTTACCTCTCACTCTCCTGTCACTTACCTCTCACTCTCCTGTCACTCCCCTCTCACTCCACTGTCACTCCCCTGTCACTTACCTCTCACTTTCCTGTCACTCCCCTGTCACTCCCCTCTCATTCCCCTGTCACTCCGCTCTTACTCTCCTGTCACTCCCCTCTCACTCTGCTGTCACTCCCCTGTCACTCACCTCTCACTCCACTGCCACTCCCCTGTCACTCCCCTCTCATTCCCCTGTCATTCCCCTCTCACTCACCTCTCATTCACCTGTCACGCCCCTCTCACTCCCCTCTCACTCCACTGTCACTCCACTGTCACTCTCCTTTCACTCTCCTGTCACTCCCCTCTCACTCCGCTGTCACTCACTTGTCACTCCCCTGTCACCAGGGCCGGTGCTAGGGTGTTCGGCGCCTCCCTGCGAACTTTAATTTTGCGCCCTTCTGGTTAACAGTTTGAAATTGACACCAGTGACCATCTCCCCTGTCACTCCCCTCTCACTGAAGTTCCGTTTGATCGCAGATCCGTGCAGGAGTGCCTATTGCTGCCAGTCTGCCTCATTTGCATACCTTTCCTCACCTGACTTACAGGGTTTAGGCACATGTATCCCACAGTATTTCCTAGTATACTAAGATCCGTATGCATTGAGATCCATTGTATAACTTGTGGTGCGCTCATGCGCAGTGTCATAAAGAACACATGAGCCGGCTATCGTAGGCAAATCAGGATCAGACCCAGTGTTATTACTTTTTTCTGATTGCTATTGGTTGTAACACACAATTATTATTAGATTTTTTTTTTTTATATATACAGCTTAAAAGATGTTTTCCTTAAGACTTTTGGTACTAATATGACATAAACAACTGAAACCCAATGACATAAACCAGAAGAAAAAGGTGATCTTGCCCTTCTAAGAGCAGCAGTGAACACATAATACAACTGGCTGAAAATCAACTCTATTTGCTGATTGAAAGCAATTGTTTGCACATTGCGAAAGCCCACATAGGAAAACCATCATCAGATTATGTCATGGTTGCCAACTTTTGCAAATGAATATCAGGGAAATTGTGATAACCCTATCACGAAAGGGGTGTGTCTTGCACTAAAGGGGTGTGTCCTGTGAATAGCTCCACCCGGGGTGTCTAGAACTGGCAGGAAAAGTATTTCTCAATAAAAGTGGCAGCAAAAGTATTTATTCAGTTTTAAATTATCAGTGAATAAATACGTATTTATTAAAAGATAATTGCCAGTCTTTGATTACATCTTGGCCTCCATAAAAATGGCTGCCTCCATAGGCCTCAATACAGGGAAATAGGACACAATATCTTCATTTTGTCATAATACAGCATTGACTTCTGGAACTGAATCAACATCAGGGAGATTATCAAACACTTCAGAGAGTCAGGGAGATTACCCACATTTCAGGGAGTCTCCCTGATATTCAGGGAGAGTTGGCAACTATGGATTATGTATCGCTTTACAGAGAATATTTCACATCACCCCTGTCCTATTGGAGCTACATACTATGGTACCTAACATATACAAACACACAGGGTTAATATTTTCAGCAGCCAATATACCTACCAGCATGTTTTCGATTGTGGGAGGAAACAGGAGCACAGACACAGGGAGAACACACAAACTCCACACAGATAAGGCCTAGTCCAGGAATCTAACTGATGGCCTCAGTGCTGTGAGACACAATTGCTACTCACTGAGCCACCATGCTGTTCCTGGAGACTATCGAATAAAAACAAGATGGTATAACCATTGCTAGACATCTGTGCCGTGCAGACAATTAGATAAATGTTTTTTTCAATCAAATTACTATGAATTACTTTTTGTATAGACTATAAGTATTTTTCAGTTCATCATTAGCTATATTGTCATTGTCTTCAAGTTCATTATCTTTGATAAAATAAAAGATAACGGGGCTGATTCAGAGTTGCACTTCCACCTTTTTTTAGGTGCAAGTGTAGACCTGAGCAATACCATGTTGATTTGCAAGGGGAGGCAGCTTTAAATTGTAAAACCAGAAATAAAATTAGAAGGTGAAGTTTCTTAGCTCAACTCTATTTTATAGAATAAACATAAACCTATGCAGTATTTTAGTTCTATGTGTAAAAGTAATGTATTTTCCCTGCATGCTATTTTTTTTAAATTAACACCCCTTACTTTGGAAAATAGTTTAGCCGAGCTGTACACATCCACCTTAAAAAAGGTGTAAATGCATCTCTGAGTCAGCCCCAACATCCCATAAAAAGGAATGCAGATTTTAGCTTTTATTCGATACCTGTTTATATTATTACATTTTACAAAAATGTACAAGTTAGTTAAAACTTTCCTTCACAACCAACCACAGCCCCACCAGAGAAAAAAAAAACATATAGCAGTTATCTATGTTGTGTATATATTTTATATAGCTTAAATTAAGACAATAAATACCTCTTGTTCCCAAAACAAGGTCCTCTGAGAAGGATTCACCCTGAACACATCTTAATCATAACCTTATTACCTTTAAAACATTTCTAAATATAAATTTTTGTTACCAACCAAATTCTATTCATTTTTTATTTCTAAAGACACAATTGCTCTTGATTTCCAAGCTACCTAATAACCACTTATTACTGCATAACTTTGTGTTTCCATGGAACCCTTATTTGTCCTTTTGTCGGGATGTGCAACAATTGACTTATCAGTGATTTACATATTTGAGAATCACTTAGAAACAAATATAATATAAATATAACTGAGAGATACTTCACAGCAAGTGTAATTACACTTACAGCCAAAGTTGTGTGCATTTGTTTAAACACAAAGGACCTAATCTTAAACTGTGATCTTTTTTAGATGTACAGTAAGTGCAGCAATATTTATCATTGCACATGTGCACAATGGGAGCAAGCACATAAAAGCAGACATAAACTTCAGATCCAAGAAGTAGCTAAAAACATCCCAAACTTTAGATCCGTCTGTGTTTGCATACTTTTATTTGTTATTTTAATTTAAATTACAAATTGGGCCCCCAGAGGAGCACACAAACTGTGTTTGTCTTACATCTGAACACAAAACAATTGCGGACTGCGTGCATTCCAAATATAAATGTATTGCAGCTCAGGATGTCTACATAGGTATGACACATATTGTACGGATAATGTGCTGATGCCAGTAATAGTTCTGATGCTATGTTCTGTGTGTGCTAGGGGAGGTCACTCTCCTCGCATTCAAGAGACTTCCGACAGAAGGACCCTACCTTTAAATTTTGTAGTAAATAGGGATAGTGAAAAAAATAGGCATTAACCAGAGTTGCTGACTCTCCCAGAATATTCGGAAGACTCCTAAAATTTGGGCAGTTCTCCCAGTATCCCTGGAGAGCCGGCAAAGCTCCTGCAAGTTCCGACCAGCTATCACTATCTATTGTAAACCCTAGAGTTACTAGGCATGGGCGGGACTTGATAATTTGCATAAGCCCCGCCCCCTTGCAGAAATCTATGGCTGCGCTCCAGGTTCTCCCAGAGGAAAGCTTTAAAAAGTCAGCAACCCTGGAATTAACCAAGCCCTTACTGCAGAGGCGGCCTTAGGCATAGGTCACATTGGCGGCAACGCTGAACAAAGCCCTGGAAATTATAATTATTTTTCACTTAGGGTCCCAAAAGACCTAGGGCTGCCTTATTGCCTTACAGTGAAAGCTATATACCTCCCCCTACCACCATGCCTACTTGTGGTATACTTCCTGCCCTGTACCACCTCACAGATGGAAAGTGTTTTATTGTGAAATGCTGCATCTATTAGATCCATTTTGCAACCACGTGGGGTGCACATGCACACTCACAATAAGGGGAGTCTGGTTCTGGTCCAGAGCAACCAAGCTACATGACCATATAGATTGTGTAAGTGCAGAGTAGTACACTGTAGTTTGTTCTGGAAATGGTGGTTATAAAATCTTCTTCAATCAACAAATGCTTTAATACTACATCCAAGAATAAATATAGCAAAAAATAAATGTTTTAATAAAATATATTCCACTAGAATTTCTTTTTATTATGAAATATAGGTAAGTTATAATTATTAATAAAAAATAATGAAAATTTGAATGTAGTTTTCAGCTGGAAAGATTAGGTTAATGTTAGTGGGTGGATTGGGTGAATCTTATCTTTGTATGTCTGTCCTTATCTATTTCTATCTTTAAACACTAATGCTGGGTACATACGAGAAGATATCGCTATCTAATATAACACCCCGCATGCTGAAGGTATTACATCGTGCACACACTACCTGGTGACCCGCCATTGTAATATCATGGGAGCATGTTTGGGCTGTTTTGTTAGTGTTTGTCTATGCAACAATCTGCCCATCAGTTAAAAAACAACTGATTGGCCTGTTTACTGTATTGTGTATTGCGTAATCCAAAATACTTTGTTATACGTACCCGCCATGACTGCACATGCACAGAACGCTGCACAGAGTACTTGTACATTCTGCATGTTTAAGCATCCTGTCTTACACACTTCTGGATCTGGTCCTAGTATCTATCTCCATGAGGCGCTTACACGCTTTTGCATAAGACTTAATATCCTTACTGATGGCTACCTGGCTTTGGTGCAATTCCAATATTATTATCACCCAACAGACATCACAGTTCTCTTTTCACCATCTTTGTCCAATCCCAATTTTACTTATCATTATCCCTCTTCTGGTGTCATGACTCCCCTACTGCGTCATGCCTCCATCTCCACGCTTCTTTTATTTCCTCACTTTCCAATCATACCCCCCTCATGATATCTCTTTATCTTGGGAGTGATTCTGGGCATGCTGGGAAGTCATGCAATGAGTAATATTACCAGTATTCTGGAGAAGGTAGGATAAATGGTTTATCACACATTCAAAATGCCTTTAAAGACTATGGGCTCTATTTACTATTATTAGCGCATTGAGCACTAATGATAGCAACCCTGATCGCTGCAACTCGCAGCGAGCCTGGCAGGACTGCAGGAAGTATTTATTAATACTTACCCATCCAGCGAGGTCCCACGACGGTCCGCGAGCCTTTCGCTGACATCGTTCAGCTCTGGAGTCCCGGCACATGCGCACTAGCTGCCTTTTGGGACTTGTAAAATTTCAAGTCCCAAAAGGCAAAATCACTGCACATGTGCTCGAACAGCTAAGTTTAATAGCTTTGTTCTCAATTTTTGGGTGTTTTTTTTTTTTATTAAATATGTTTATTATATAAAAATGTATTAAAAATAGTTTATATATATATATATTTTTTTTTACTTAGATTTTAATGATTTTTTTACTTAACTGTATTCCAGCGGTCTCTCGATATATACTCCCCTCTTCCTCCCCCCAATAACAGCTATTAGGGGGAGGAAAAGGGGTGTATATGGGGAGACCGCTGGAATACTTACCCTAACACCATCTTCAGATGGCGTTATTTAACGTTTGTTAATGCGATCGTCGCCATGGTTGTCATGGCGACGATAGCATTGCAAATATGGAATTCTTCCTTTTCATATAATAAAGCCCCTTTTAACACGAAAATGGGCTTTATCGTATGAAAATGATCTTTGTAAATAGAGCCCTAAGGGCCAGATTTACTAATGTAAAGTGGAGATGTTGCTCATAGCAACCAATCAGATTCTAGCTGACATTCTCTATTATGTAATAGGAAAGTGAGAGCTAGAATTTGATGCTATTGGCAACATCTCCACTTTTCCTTACCCATGACTTAGAAAATCTAGTTCCAAGGTTCCTATTTACAAAGCCCACCTCACATCATTTTGAAGTGAAAACGGGCATTACAGCATTAAAATTAAGTGATTCTTATTTATTAAACATGGATCCCATTGAAAATTACTGTTTCCCCTACAATCCATGTAAACCTTGCATGTCTCCGCCGTCACATTGGGCCTGATCCAGAGCAACGACCGCAAGCGAGCGTACGACG
>WWET01001412.1:292063-309378 GCA_011038615.1 Limnodynastes dumerilii | reverse complement strand
GGTTAGGGTCGGGCTGTGAGACAGGGAGGGTTAGGGTCTGTCTGCAGGAGAGGGAGGGTTAAAGTCAGGCTGCGGGAGAGGGAGGGTTAGAGTTAGAATTAGGGGAAGGGTTGGGGTAGTTTTCAGGCTTACCTTTCGGAGCACTGTGTTCGGTGCTCCGTAGATCGATTGCTATGCCTCATCGAGGCATAAGCAATCGAAATCCCAGCCAGTTCGAAACTGTCTGGGAGAAAACGGTCCTATCGAAATACGGCCTTTCTTTCCGGGGACCCACACCCCTCTGAAACGTGGAATTATTCAGTAAATGTTGTGTGTGTACTGGGATGCAGTTGTCGGTCTACCACGCCCTATTTTGAAATTATAAAATTGTTTCAAACAATCTGGAGAGGGAAAATT
Source organism: Limnodynastes dumerilii (assembly GCA_011038615.1). Taxonomy (NCBI): domain Eukaryota; kingdom Metazoa; phylum Chordata; class Amphibia; order Anura; family Limnodynastidae; genus Limnodynastes; species Limnodynastes dumerilii. The sequence continues at coordinate 308,982 of WWET01001412.1, read as the reverse complement.
TTTATCGGGAACAGGAACCTATTTTTCCATTCCCAAACCCTACAGGCTGCGGCGGGAAGATTAGGGTTAAACTGTGGCGGCTGCTGCGAGTATAAGCTTAGGGCTTAAGGGTAAGGTTAGGGTTAGACTGCTTTGCATGGATTGGTAAGAGTTAAAGCTGAAGAAGGGGAAGGTAAGGCTGCAGGAAATGGAGGGTTAATGTAAGGAAAGGAGTAAAGGTAAGGTTAGCTAAAAACAGTCTCTATTCAGCTGTAGTATAATGGTCTTTTGCAAAAAATCCTATTGTACCTACAAAGCACATCCGTGTATTACTTTCACCTCTTCTATGCAAAAATATATATATATATCCATTTAATTTTCTGCATTATCTTCTAACATACATTTAGTCACAGTGGAACATATCTAAACTTCCATTCCCTTTGTTATTTTGGCGTCTTCCTGTCCTCATACCACTTTACATGCATTATTGGCTTCTATTCTATAGTCATTTTTCTTGTAGACTGATATGATTGCAGTGGAAATTCCAAGCAGCACTCCCATTAATTTACAGTGATCTATCCATCACTCACTTCTTCCAGGGACTCTCCTATTCATGAGTTCATCTGTCACACGCAAACAATGACAATCTATTTGTTATTATATAAGAAGATGTATAAAATGCCAAATTACCTTTACATAAAAGTACAATTACAATAATTACAATGAATGTTCATTTCAATGGGCCTGCTCATTATCATAACAGAAAAAAACACAGACAAAATTCTCAAATAAACTTTTTAATTTCTTCTCACTTTGGGTCGGATCCAGACCTACGTTCCCTACGTTTCAAAGCGTAGCGTGTTTAATTACTAGGCACGTCCCTCGCTCGTACGTACTTTGGCCGTTTTACGCTTTCCAAACCCTACCTTAACTTTTCAAAGCGTAACTCCTGTCGTACGTAATGGCTGGATGTACATATGTGCCTAAGCACGCACATAATGTACGATTTAAATGCCTTACCCCGCCTCCGAAGTGTAATTACAGTGTTGTATGGCTGTCACGTTCCTTTGTTTATAGTTACGCTGTTGATATGAGGCTGGTATGTACGTATGCGCAGTACATACAAAACATCGTTTTTATGTCTCCGGTTAGCGTAAAAACACGCTAGTGGATGTAGCTCTGGATCTGCCCCTTTATTCGTTGTCATATAGCAATAGTGTTATCTGTTTAACAACCAACAGAAAAGAAATCATTAAACAGAGGTGTCAGCCATCATACTGGGCCTGATCCAAAGTTAAATGTTTGTCGGATAGTAATGGGCACTTTTTGGGGGAGAAATAAATGTGCACAAATGTGTGCTGGACAGTTACAACTAGCCTAGCCTGTTTACATTAACAATTCCATGTGGAATTACGCATATACGCAATCTACGTATCGAAACGATACGCAGATTACTTACAATAGCTACTACGCATGCGCAGTAGCTATTTTTAATTGAATTACGTCCGTCTATGGAAGACGGACGTAGTTCTGGATCTACCCCATTGTGCTGGATCCAGAACTCCGCTTGTTGCTCCCCTCTTTGTTAAAGTTTTGGGCCATACGGCTACCTTAAGTCTCCATGCAGATTGGCGTACGTTCATAACGCTGATCCACATGGAAGTTGCAAACCCAGCCCATACAATGAAATGAAATGGTCCCCTACCGTCCACCTTGTTATGTTTGGCCATGCAGAGGGAATGGCACCACCCTCTGTTTATACGGAGTCGATAGATCATTTGCTTGGCACATGTGCAGTTGTAACGTTCTGGATCCAGCCCATTGATGCAAATAAGCCCAATGCAGCACTGGATGTCTTGATGAGTACACACAGTTTCAACATGATCATTCACCCCAGCCACAGAGCATGTCTAAGTTTAAGATGAACATGGACACAGAGAAGTATCTCAGCAGAGGAACAGATGGCATTAGACCCTCTATGTGAGATTTCTGGTGCAAGACATGTATGGAAGCTGGTACTGGTGACAATGGTGGTGTTAGTGCAGGTTCTATTGCTGAATGCTTGGATGTTACGCTATGGATCTCCTGTGGTACAAAACTTAGTTCCATATGCTAAAAAATCCATCCTACAAGGCGGCATTTAATATACATATGCCTAATCCCTTCAAGAGAGGTGAGGATAGGCCTGTAGATGAAGTAAAGTGGGCCGCAGTGTGCACTTCCACACAGATTTGTGTTCAGACGGAGCAGATCCATGCAAAGAATTTAAGGTATAGTCTGTACATGAAAGCGTAGTGACAGCGGAATTCATTCCCCCTCACATGCGGACTTACAGTATACGGAACATAGAAAATGCACGGATATCTGGATCATGGACCTGATTCAGAGATTGAAAATAAGAACTTAAAGTTACACCTGGGCTAAACCATGTTGATTTCAGGGGAGTCAAATTTCATTTGTTGCAACAGTATTATAGTTAAAAGGTGATGTTTCCCAGCTCAAGTCTAATTAGCAGTTTAAAAGTGAAGCTGATCAGGTATCTGTGTGCAATAAGTAAAAGCAAAGCATTCTCCCTGCATGTATAGAATAAAATTAACTTGACTCCCCCTAAAATCAACATGGTTTTGCCCAGGTGTAACTTAAGTTCTTATTTTCAGCCTCTGAATCAGGCCCCATGTCACCAATCTGTAGGCATTTTCACTAATATATGCATTTTCCATAAAATGCACCGGTGCACATTCCTACAAGTGAAAGAGAATCAATGCCAGATGTTCACCATAGGAATACACTTGGATAAAAAGTGTAGAGATATATACGGCATGCAATATTGCTGTCTGAATTTAAAACACGATTTATATTAAAGGTAAACAACCTGATTTGTTTTGTTTTAGAAACTACAAACTTCTTTTTATCTTTAATAAAAAAAATATGGTATTTAATCTTACTGGCCTATTGAATAATATCTGCATATAATACATATATCCCTTGATTTTATATATCATATACACAATGACCGAACACAATAGGAATGTTACAAAAACTGGGGGGTGGGAATCTAAAAAGCGCTATATCTTGCAGCAGAAAATTTACCTTAGAGTGTCCAATAGTGAAAGGGCGACGCCTGAAACGCGTTTAGGATCCGGACTGTGAAGCAGCTGTCGTGTACCTTCTTCCCGCCGACGCATTCCCGATGCCCTAGGACTCGTGACATACTGCTGCCTGGACGTCCATTGCATTGCAGCCTCCTGGGACTTCTGTTGTACCTCGGTAGGGGTTTTGTTTTACCCCTCAGCTTGCTATCTTTTATAAATGTATTTTGTGTGTCACTGTTTTTATATATTATATGTTCAGTAAAATTTTTATTTTAGATTCCATGGTTGAGGTCTATGGTCTTTTATCTTTGTTTTTACTGACCCTCTCCTTTCTTTTATCCCTATGTACCTGTTTGGATGAGAGTTTGGGCGTTATATACAGCAGTGAACATTTTATGGAACAATATGTGGATTTAACTCTTCACCTGTGTGCCGCTTAATATATGGACTTTTATTATAATTTGATGTATTTTAACATTGATTATCTAGCGCTGTGATCTTTACCTACTATTTCTTTATATACAAGAGGAATGTTGTTTCTTTTTATAAAGTGTTGTACAAATGTCTCTTTTTTATGTTTTCTGTCTATTACTGGACATATGCTAATATACAGGATGTAGTTACCGCTGCGGCAATCTCAGTATCGGCTGTATGGGTGCCGACATCTTGTGAATAAAGAATAGTTTCATTGGGAGCAATTACAATAGTGAATGTTCCTGTTTAACATGGTGCCCATCCTCAATGCCAGTGTTACAGTATTATGATCTGTAATGGCCTTGTCCACCCTTAGGGGCATTCTTGGACACTTGCCTCCCAAATTTGTGAACACTTTCCAGATCTGCCCTATGGGCTGCTATTGGGACTTTTGCATCCATGATTAATTTACAGCACCTGAGCAGTTAGGATTAAAGGATTGCCTCTAGCTAACTCAGGTGTTGGTTATTCTGCCTTGCTTGCATTGCTAGGGCCAGATTTACTAAGCTGCAGGTTTGGAAAAGTGGAGATGTTGCCCATAGCAGCCAATCAGATTCTAGCTCTCTCTTTGCTATTTTTTTTGCTATTTGTTTCATATATTATGGAGCACAGCAATATTAGGGACTATCTTGCTTCTATAAGGTCTCTATGCAGACACTATATATAGTATATATAGCACTCCCATGTATCTGCATGTAGGATCTGGTTAACACATTTCTAGAATATTGTATCTGCCATTAAATAATACTATTGTATACTGTATAATGTTCAAGGTGTATGGTACAAAATACAATAACAAAATACAGTACAGACATATAGGGTAGGATAGCATAGTACTTAATAAAATACAATATAAATATAACAATATCACAAAAATACAATAATGTGCAAGCACAGACAGCAAGGCAAAATGCAAGGTGTCAAGCAGATCAGATCAGAGAGGAGGGGATAGAGCACAGTTAGGGGTGAGAGGGAGCCACCAGGTGGGGATGAGGTAAACGGGTAGCAGAGGGGGCAAAAGGGTATGAAGTGAGGGGGGAGGGCCCTGCTTATGTGAGCTAACACACTAAGTGGGAGGGGTGAACTTACAGAAGACATAAAGAGGGGAAAGGAAGTGGACTGCTGATATGAGCGGAGGAGAGGGGAAAGGAAGGAGAAGAAGGGATAGATGTAGGATGCAGTGAAGATGTTAAGTGGAGGAGGGGTAGGCTCGCCTGAACAGGTGCGTTTTGAGTGAGTGCTTGAAGACCTGCAATATGGGTAGAGTCTGACTAGAGAAGGGAGGTCATTCCAGGGCAGAGGTGCAGCACGGGAAAAGTCCTGGACAGAGACATGAGTTGTGGTGATCAGTAGGGTGGTCAGACAGTGGTGGAGGGTGGGAAGGGGTTTGCATGGAGATGAGAAGGGGAGCAGTGAATGAGGAGATGGCCTTAAAGGTGAGGGTAAGGAGTTTAAAGAGAGGTCTAAAGCGGACAGGGAGCCAGTGGTGGGTTTGGCATAAAGGAGAGACCGAGGTACAGAGCATGAGAGGAAGATGAACCTGGAAGCAGCATTGAGTATAGATTTAAGGGGGGCAAGATGAGTGAGCGGGAGACCAACGAAGAGGAGGTTACAGTAGTCGAGTATCACAAACCGCGGCAGATGCCGCACTTACCTGTGCCCTGGTTCCCTGTCTGCAACAGATCCCAAAACCCCCTTGAACGTGACATCGAGATGTTATACGACTAGAGAGTGGATGAGGGTTTTTGTAGCTTCAGCTTTTAGTAGTTGCATAGGTGGAAACGGCAACCGAGAGGGCACGGATGTGAGGTATAAAGGAAAATGAGGAATCAAGGATGACACCTAGGCAGTGAACTTAAGGGGAGGAGGAGACAGAGGTATCACCAATGGTTATGGTGATGGAGGGGGGAGGAAATCCTAGGGGGAGATAAAACAATGATTTCCTTTTTGTCCATACTCAGCATGAGGATGCGTCCTATTCATGTGGATATTACTCACTGTGTATCACTGATTCCTGTTTGTGCCTGCCCCTGGACTACAGGGTGTCAGATGTGCATGGAGAACCTCTCTCTGCATCGTCTCTCTGTAATTTGCTTCTGAAGATCCACTGCCTCCTGCCCTTATGTGACATCCCACATTGTGATGTCACATAGGGGGAGGGGACATGCCAGCCCATATTCTGGTCCCATAATGTTTTGGTGGCAGTCCTGCCTATACTATGTAGTTACTAGCTCTAGTAACTCTAGGGATTTTACAATTGTAATTGAGCTGGTCGGGGCTTGCGGGAGCTTTGCCGGCTCTCCAAGGATACCGGGGGAACTACCCAAATTCCGGGAGTCTCCTGGATATATTGGGAGAGTCGGCAACCCTGGTGTAAATCCACCTTTGGAACCTGGTAAAGTCTGTCTAGGTTGAGGATATCTATTTTTGCTTCTTTTCTTAAGATTCTCAAAACCAAGGGCTGCGGTAAAATGTAAATGTAAGTAAAATGTAGATGTTGCCCATAGCAACCAATTGGATTCTAGCTCTCATTTTCCTATTACATAATTGAGTATGTTCTCTAGGTTGGTTACTATGGGCAACATCTACATTTTCCACAGTAAATCTAGCCTGAAGAATACGTTTTTCCATTCAGCCCTGGTAGCTGGACCTTGAAAATATCTGGGTCCTATTTTAGTCTGTTAAATAAAAGGGTGCTTCATTTTCCATATCAGGTCCTTCCCTCTACAACTGTCAGGTTTGACTAGGTTAAAGCTTTAATATATCCCTCTATCATCATAATATACAGTGTAGCTAGTGTCTGAATACTGTGCTGCTTTATTGTAAAAGGCATGAAAGTGTTATAAATATATGTGTTATGCAGTGATGTGAGCACCACTTTATTAATCACAGCACACACCAGTTTTAACCTTCTTTGTCATTGAATCATCGGTATGAACTATTTCTATTCTGATCAGTTCTGCAAAATATTACTCCAGTTTAGTGCTTACTGATAACAAATGAAATTAATTATCAGCATGCTAAGCCACTTATTGTAATTTTTAAGTTAATTAACCATCATAAATATGCAAAATTATGATAATGCATGCAAGCTTATAATACATTTAATAGGTTCTAATTACTTTGATCATATACCTGCCATGTAAATGGATTTGAAAATGTAAATAATTTTAGGCTGTGTTTATCCTAGGAAGCAATAACATAGCAATATAATGAATATTTTCATTTTACATAATAGATAATAATGGGTAATCTTTCAGCCTGACTCCATTTCAAGGCAAAACAAAGTATTTTTTGAAAATCTTTGTCTGGTGTTAATAATAGGTACCATAAAACAAAAATATGCATCCTTCATTTGGAAATTTAATCCGGATGCAGAGGAGTAATGGGAAGAATGTAAAGCAGAAGCTACCCGATGCTGCTGCTCTGCTGCCTGTCATATAGTGTGCCCAGAAGAGGAAAGCTGAACACTATTACTGTAATGGTGCACAGTTCTCTTATGCTAAATTGTACAGGCTTTCTATCTAACACATCTGTGCTGTTGCCTGTCATATTATATAGATGGTAGCAGATCAAAATAATCAGATTGCCTCTATAGGACCAACAGCTGGACAAAAATGTAGAGACTATCTTCTATAGCTGTTCACTTTTCATGAAACAACATCATTACAGTCCGACTGCCGACACTGTAGAGGCTTTCTGGGGAGGGATTCCCTTAGTTGCCAGGGGCACTCAGACCCCTAGATATGCCCCTGTCTAGATTTAAATGTATGTATGGCATAGCTAAGGATAGTGCTGGGGTAGAAATTATTGGCAAATATATCAGAACCTATCAGCAGCTGGTTGGAAGAACTCTGGAATACTTGCAGCAGTATTATAGTACTGTGCAAAGGAACTAGGACAGTGCAAATGCATTGCTAAGAGCATCCATGAACTGTCCAGCAGAACAGCAATGGACCCAGATACATTGCCCGATCGACTGCTGCTAATAACTTCCTGCATCGGTAGACCAGGCATTGTGTCTGTTTTCACCGATGGGCAGGGTTGCCGACTCTCCTGGAATATCCTGGTCGGAGCTTGTGGGAGAGCTCCCACAAGCCCCGACCAGCTACTAATATCTGTTGTAATCCCTAGAGTTACTAGGGATGGACAGGGCTTGATGATGTCGTCAAGCCCCTTCCATCCCATGTAATTCAAGAGATTATATGAATAATTGACAGGGGGTGGAACTTAATGACACGATTTGCATAAATTATGTAACTAAGCCCCACCCCCTTGTGGCAATCTATGGCTTCCCTCCGGGTTCTCTCGGAGGGAAGCTTTAAAAGGTCGGCAACCCTGATTTATACTCCAGGAAGGAAAACGGCATGCAGCATGGGCCTTTTCACTGTAGCAGTTTAGAAAGAGACCACCAGCAACTCAAATGCCTGCATGACTTAAGGACTCTTCAGCCTCATTGTCAGTGAGCTAGACTATGCTGAGGGAGAAAGATGACAGTAAAGGTTAGAGAGGGATGAAAGAGCTTGCAACCAGAGTGGGTATTGGAGCGATCGAAAAAGAGAGAGATTTCAGGGATAGTGGAAGAGTTACACAAGTAATAAATAAATAAATATTCAGGGAGACTCTTGGTCTGCAGTTATCATTGCAGTCAGGGCTGCATTAAGGACCACATGGGCCTAGGGCTGAAAAGGCCCATTGGAGAGGGTATGAGAGAGTTTATGTGTTGGTGTGACCAGTATTGCACAAGTAGCATTTGGTTACTAACAATACTTAGCTCCCTGAAGGCTCATGAGGCACATCTGCGCTCCACAATGGCTGATGGGAGGAGCTGCTGCAGCAGAGCATCCGCTGAGGCTCCAAAATTATCCATTAACGTATTAATAACACCGCAGATCAGCTCAGTAAGAGAGTAGCGACCGAGGTGCATGGGAAAACACAGGCAGAGTGCAGCAATTGTAAGCCACACAGCAAGCTGGTTGACCAATAATCATATAAATGGGAATTTTTAATGGGCCTATTTTCAGATGTAGGCCTGGGGCTATAGTCCCATCCACCCCATTTTGAATCCAGCCCTGATTGCACCACAGGGACCAGAAATCCAGAAATGTACTGCCACATCAATATTACTATTGGAACACACAACACACTATTTAGTCCCTGACTGGACCTTAAATGTTCATATGCCTTTGGTCTGGGATTTCAACTTTTAGTGTGCATTGTATTAATTCTAATTGGGCTTTTAGAAAAACAAGAACAAATCAACAAAGTTCTGATGCAGATCTGGGGTTCTATCCACTAAAATATACAACAAACATCTTTACTTAATAGTATGCAATTTATTTAGAATTCAGCCATCACAATATCTGATCTTAAGGGGGTTTTATCCATATTAAGGCCAGATTTACTAAGCTGTGGGAAAGGAAAAGTGAAGAAGTTGCTCATAGCAACAAATCAGATTCTAGCTCTCACTTTCCTATTACATGCTAGAAAATGTCAGCTAGAATCTGATTGGTTGCTATGGGCAACATCTCAATTTTTCCTTTTCTGCAGCTTAGTAAATCTGGCCCATAATAGGATCTAGATCTTAGATTGTAGTGATACTAGATGTAAATGTCTGAAGCTTGTGATGATTTCTTTTCTTTGTCATTATATCCATGACCAGCTCTATTACCAACTGACTATGTGGTAGACATGATGGACAGTGTATTTTATTCTCCTAGATTCCTACTTCAGTCTGCTAATCAATATACAGTATGATGCCCCTTCCATTGAGATGCCTGAGGCAGCTGTCTCATTACTGGAATTGCAGCCCACAGCATCATTTTATCTCTGAGAATCTGAAAGAATATAACAGCTCACAACGAACCAACAAGACTTTACTTTAAATATGTTACTACAAAAAGTGTTCCTAATGGTGAAGATTTTCTTCTTTTATGGAATGCAAGACTTAGTTTTATGGTTGGAAATTCTTGATTTTTTTTTTCTGCTGTAATATATTTTGAAAGAGATAAAGTGTGATATTCATAAGTCAAACACATTTACTTTAAAGCTGTATGTACTGTATTGATCTTTCACTGCTTTGAGATGGTAATTTGTCTCATTCTGAGCTTAAGCTGAAAGGCAGTCCACTAAAAATCAATTAACAATTCAAACACACCATTTTTATAATTATGGAAACATAATGATCTTTGCATTGTTTCTAGATGATACAAAAAATAGCATTGAATAAGAAAAATAAAATATTTATTTTAAATGAACCATTTTAAAGCTTTATACACCTTTGTGTCAAAAGTATGCAAACTCTACACACTTCAACAGACCAGCGCTGCACTAGGCAACACTATCTTTTAGCCACGGGTGGCATTGCCAGGCGGCACCCCTCTTTGGCTGGCGCCCCTGGCTGATGCCATCCTGGCCAAGGGGTAGATATGCCAAATGAAAGGCTAAATTCTTGCCCCCCCCCCCAACAAAAAATGTTTTGATTTGAGAGGTGCGGCGGACGGCGGTGATGTGGACGGCGGAGCAGCGTGGGACGCACAGGAAACACAGCAGAGGACCCAGCGTGGGACACAGCAGCGCTGGAGAGTGAGGACGCGGCGTGGACACAGAAAGAAGCACTTACCTGAATGAGGACGTCATCACGAGACCTCACGCCATGGAGGTAAGGGAAGGACTGGCTGGCAGCCAATCAGCATTGATTGGCTGCTGGCCGGTCACATGGCACGGCTGCGGGCCAATCAGGGCTCGTGGTGGCTATATTAGTGCAGGACACCGCATCACTGCACCCATGCGCCCCTGCGGTGCCCAGGGTGCATTGCGGCACTGTGGCGAGCCAATCAGGGCTCATCATGTCACCGCTCCCAGTCACCCCCGCGGCAGGGTATTTATACCGCCACCGCGTGGGCAGGGAAGAACAGAAAGTGGGCAGAAGAGGCCGAAGACAGAAGGTGGAGCTGTGCGGCGTGGAAGAATACAGGGCCAGAAGAGGCTGAAGAGAAGGAGGAAGAAGAAGACCTGGAGAAACTGGAAGCAGCGGCGCCGGAAGGTCAGAAGACAGCAAGGGAAGCAGGGGAGAGCCTTCATTTGGCCTCCACTGTCTCCTATCCTGCACAGAGAGGTATTGAATAGCCCTCCACTGGGATATGGTCCAGTTTGCCCAGTTCAAACCCCTTCCACAGGCACAGGGGGTGAGGCCCCTCCCCCCATCTGAGGGGACTAGGCCCAATAGTGTGATAGGGCATTAGGCCCTATAGATAGCAATAGTTCAAGGGTACTAGACCCTGTGTTAGATAAGGGCACTAGGCCCTTTGTTAGAGGGCACTCACTAGGCCCTGTGTTGGTTAGCGACACTAAGCACTCAGTTCGGGCGCTAGGCCCGGGGTATGATCAGAAGGGTGTTAGACCCTTGGTTAGCAGGCCACTAGGCTCTGGTTAAGTACGGGCGCTTAGCCTGTGTGTAGGTTGGGCACTAGGCCCTGTTTGGTTAAAAAGCATTAGGCCCTGTTGTTAGTGTTGAGCGCTAGGCCCATGTTAGGCTGCTATGCCGTTGCAGAGAGCGATAGGCCCTGAATAGACTGCAGGGAGCGATAGGCTCCGGTAGTGGTAAGAGAGTGCCAGGCCCACGCGGTGGAGTACAGGTTGCGGTACTCAGAGGTAAGTGGTTTCTGGTAGGTGTGGAGGTTGGTGGCAGTGAGAGCGTCCAACAAATAGAGACGTTGGTGAGTGTAAAAGCTTGTGTTCTGCATGGTGTTTGTCCTCTCCTCCTTCTCCTGTGGAGATGGAAACAGAAGGCGTGTCAAAGGTTCCGTCCCGTTCGCCAGGCATTGACGAAAAGAGGCCAGTGATGATGATTACCTCACCCGTGTACTATCTTTCCCGTCACGCCTGGGACTGGGAGAGGAACAGCGCGTCTTCTCTAGTGGTTCTTCAGGATCGGGTAGGAACCTGTGGAGTTAGGGGTGGGTCTGTTTATATTCTAGGCTGCTGTATACCACCCGTTACAGTGACACCCCTGATTACATGTGCACTATATACACTATACACTATATAAAATCCTGTGTTTGTCACTGCAGTCGTATAATTTCTTCTTTTTGGTGTGATCCCTTTGCCCTTAGGTTTTTCCAATATTTTTCTGCTTATATTTTCATTTCTTGCCCCCTTGGTTCCCTACCATCCTCCTGGGTAATTTAAACAACACAATTCATTATCAACATTCTGTTGCTGCTTCTAAATTATCCCCTCTAATCTCCTTTCTTACTCTCCCAGAGAATCCCCTTGATCTTATTTTCTCTGGCTTGATTTATAGTAACTGCTTGAAAATTATTTTGTTGTACGCCACAGAATGTAGTATAACTGACATATATGCTGATAGGTTAGTTAAGAGAATTTTGACAGCAACGTTATTCCTGATTGACCAAGTCCCATGTGCTATGCATGCACAATGGAGTGCGCTGGGAAATTAGTAGCCGCCATCTCAGAGTTTTATGCTATCCTGGAGTATTTGTCATCTGATTTTTATTTTCACTGCTATTGGCTGATTTTTAAAAGATTTTTTAATAAAGCTAAGTAATGTCATACCTAGTTTTATGCTGTGTGTTTATTTGTGTTTTATTTGTGGCTTTTATTAACACGTTTCTTTGCAACCTGTTGAAATTCCTGCATTATGCATCTGTAAAGCAATTCTCTTCATTATGTAAGCGTGATGGACTGAATTTAGACCTTCTCAAAGGGGCATTTTCTAATTGCTAGGATCAGTGGTCGAAGTGGAAATTTACAAATGGCGGTATGGACATTTAGAAGCGGTGGTATGAAAATGACGAAATAATAGAAGGGAATGGAGATTTATAGCTTTTCAAGTAAATCAGTGGGAGAAGTGATGGTATGGTATACCCCCGTATACCCCCCTCACTTCGTGCCCTGGCTAGGATCCAAAAACATTTGCAAAAAACCAACAAATAAAAATGCATCTTAGAAAAACAATGTTGAACTGCATGGAGTGGGGGACATTTAGGGCAAGATTTACTAAGAGGCGAGACAACTCGCCCCTAAAAATCTCACCACATTGTCGCAGTTTGCCAGTGATTGTTTTATAAAAATCGCTGGATTTACAAATGGGAGAGTTCCCCTGTTGATTTTAAAACTCCCCCGATCTGTGGCGATTTTTAAAGGGTTTATTTGCCGCGATTAATCTTATAATCACGGCTAAATTAACCCTTAATAAACAACCACAGATGTATCCCATAATACATTTTTATCTTTATTAATGTCAATTTATTTAATATTAAATAAATTTCATAATATTATTTTAAAAACACAGCTGCGGCATGCACTTAAACCTTAGCACACTGTGGCATATAGTAGTAGACGGCACAGCATGCTCATGTTTTGCAGGGCATGCTGTGCCTTATAGTACAATAAGTGGCAGCATGCCAAGGGTTAAGAATGTCCTCCATTCCTATTTTAAATGATTAAATGGCCCCCGTTACTATAATAAATTAGTATCGTGCCCTCGTCCAATGATAAATTAGTATTGTGCCCCTTTCCAATAATAAATTAATATCGTGCCCCCTTCCATTAATAAATTAGTATGTTCTGGATTCTGATAAACAGTAGCGGAGGCCGTGCTGCCCTTTAAGTAGAGGAGGTTCTGTTGTTAGAGATGCTGCTACTATCCAGTACAATAAAGGGACTTACCTTGCCCTTATAGTTCAAAATTGGGTAAACAAAGAAATACTGGGCGCTTCTCAAACAGATATAATAAGTCAAGTTTTATTTGTAATAAAATCACAAGAGTATTTTAATAAAAACAAATGTCTGTTGGGAATGTCTTAGGGATAGACCCTTTGTAGTAAAATCGCAATAACTTCTTGCTGGAAATCAATGTCTGTTAAAAAATTCTTATGTATAGACCCTTTATTGTGGGGTCAGAGGTCAAAATCAATAAGCTGTACCAATAAACAGTTGTGACTTGGCTTAGAATATTTGTCCACAGTAATAGTCCTGTTATAAAGACGGTCTATGGGCTCCATTTACTATACCGCCCACTGTGAGTGTTATTATTCAATACAAGGCTCGCTGCACCTCGCAGTGACCCTTACACCTGTGTTCCTCAAATGTACTATCTCTTACCTGTCCGGCGAGGTCCCGCAATGATCCGCGGGACTTTCGTCGGCATCGTTCGGCGTCGCACTGAGCCGAAGTGTTCACGCATGCGCAGTAGCTGCCTTTTGGAACTTAAAAACTTTTATGTCCCAAAAGGCAAGGAACACTGCACATGCGTGGGATTCCGAGGCAGAAGCAATGCCGGGACAGGTAAGAAAACTGTTTATTTTGCATTGTTCTTTTTTTTTATTATTATTTTAAAGTATTTTTATTATTAATTTACTAGCAAAATATAAAAAAAAATGTTTATTTTTTAAAAATTTTTGTAAATTTTTTTTTGTGTTTTGTATTACAGCGGTGTCCCGATATATACCCTCCTTTTCCTCCCCCTAATAACAGCTATAAAGGGGAGGAAAAGGGGGATTTATGGGGGGGGGGCGCTCTAATACCTGCTCTAGATGGTGTTATTTAATGTATCGGTGCGAACTGTTAAAATCTACGCCGACACTTTTTAAATATAATGATCAGTCGGCCCGCATTCATTAGAGCGGAAGTTGATGATCACCATGACTTTGTAAATGGTGCACACATCGTTTAAGGAAATAAAGACCATTTTCAGGTGTAAAATGGTCTTTATCTCCTGTAAACGATATAGTAAATGGAATTCTATATTGTTTATTGATATTTTTGTTGATATGTTGCAATCCAGACAGCTATATTATACCTGTACAAACTAGCTCTACTTGTATAAGTGAAACAGTTTCTCTGGACAGGATCCAGAACCCGCGTGCTTTCCGTGCGCGTGGGGGTCTGAAATTACGCGAGACAGAGGGGAGTGCACACCCCCTGTCACTCCCCTCTGTCGTGCAGGCTTTATGGCAGCTTACGCTGCCATAAGCCTGCCTTAACTGCGACGGGCGGAAGGGAAGCACAGCCCATTTGCACGCAATGGGCTCGGACGGAACAAAGTTCTGTCCGATTGTTTAAACGCTAGGATTACTATAGTAATCGTAGCGTAACATCTGCGCATGCGCCCTCCAGTTCAGTCAGGTGATTTACGCACCTTGCGTGCGTAAATCACCTGACAATATTAAATCTGGATCCGGTCCTCTGTTTGGATTGCAACATAATATCAACAAATATATCAATAAACAATATATAGACTGTCTTTATAACAGGACTACTACTGTGGGCAAATATTCTAAGCCAAGTAACAACTGTTTATTGGCGTATTGATTTTTTTTTAACAGTTTAAAGCGTAGTTTTTTTCTAAATGGCTGTCGATTTGAACAAATCTCTCACCTCTTTTTATTTGCCTGAGTTTTGGGCGACTTTACAGAGATTTTACAAATCGCTATATGTTCTGCCTTTCTCCTCTCAGCTCCCTCCTCAGTGTTAGGTGACATCATCATCATGTCCCGATAGTGTCAGTGAGTGAGTCGACATTCGGGGAGCACCAACATTTATCTTGCAGCCTGGCAACTAGAATGGAGTTCTATACCAATACAGGACCCTGGTACACCAATACAGCAAAACCTTGGGATTTCCTTCATAGAGTTTTAGAGAACACCATAGACAACATCAGGGGTCCCCAGACTTGCTGAAATCCACCCTCTCCTTTGCTAGCTCTGAAAATAATATCTCGTGATATAGACCATTTGTATAAATGTATGTCAGTAATGTATTATTGTATTATTATATTATTATTATTATTTACAGTTCCCTTTACTTTTCTGGTTTATGTATACATTATTTTCCCTGCAATTTTTTAATAACGATTAGTCTCAGTTTCAGTAACAGCGTGCAAGTTTAGTTTATTTGTATCTCTTATATGTTAGTGCTGGGAGACCTGTCTGAATACCTGGATAAGTTCATATGTTAATTATACACTTGAATAACTTTAAACTTAATAACATTTGATATTACATTGCTGTAGATGCCTTAACCGCTTACATAAATAGGACCTGTAAATCAGATTCCATATCGCACAGAGATATTTAAGCAGAGGCTTTATTGAAAGCTATCACCATCTGTTCAGTTTTCACAAAATGAGTATAAGAAATCATTTTAATAATGCATAAAACTGAACTTCGAATATCTTCGATACTTTGTATTTCGTAATATTCTTTTATCAAGTAATACCTCCAGGTGGCGCTATAAGTATCTAAAGTTTGTGTTTAGTAATGTCTGTTCAGTTTCATGCATTATTAAAATGATTTCTTATACTCATTTTGTGAAAACTGGACACATGAGATATAAGAGTATAAAAAGGAGCCAGCATTTTTTATTTTATTTTCACAATTTTTCCTTAGTTTCACTGATCCCATTTTTAACAATATTCTTTGTTCTTTTAAATAATATAAATAATATATACTTGCAATCCAATACTTTAATGCATTTCATCAGAGGAAAGAGGTATTTGAGGAGTTCACAATAAGTAATTCTGATAATTTTTTCTTCTTGATGTAAAATAATTTCTTGTCAACCCCTCAATAAATATTTTGAATTTATTGAGAATATGTTGAAATAAGTCCTTAAACTTAATGAATACAATTAAAGGCAAAAATTATTAGATATTTACATTTACAAAAGTCATTTTGGAAAACAATCTTTAGGATACTCTATAATTAGTTTATTGGGGTAGATCCAGACCTAAGTTCTTTTTAGAACTATGCACTTCCCTCACTCGTACATAGTTTACTCGTTTTACGTTTTCCAAACCCTACCTTAACTTTTCCCAGTGTAAGTACTGACGTGCGTAATGGATTGATGTTCATAACGGCCTAACCCAGTCCATACTGTACTATTTAAATGCCTCCCTCCGCCACAAAAGCGTATTTCCGGGTGTTGTATGGATGACCCGCCCCTTCGTTTGTATTTACGCTGAAGTTAGGTACGATCAGAGTTACGTTGTGTAACATCCGCTGTGTGCATGCGCAGTAAATACAAAAAGACATCGGCTGGCGTAAATACGCACACGCTCGGATCTGAGGATCTGAACTGGTGTTTAATTTAATACATCTTTTGTAAAAGAAATTGTCACAAAGAAAAGAAAAGAACTAGTAGAGTTTATTACAATCTAAAGCTATTTTGTATAAATAAATATTGAATCTACTCTTTAACAAAAGTGTCAATTTTAAATGTATGTAAATTGCTTATCTTATACATTAAAATGTGCCTGTCACTGTGTAGGTAAATTCTAAAATCTGATTTTTTCATACTTGTGTATTATTGCTGTAAATGTAGGTTCTTTTTTTTTGTTTCCTCCACTTT
>WWET01001412.1:246917-268872 GCA_011038615.1 Limnodynastes dumerilii | reverse complement strand
GACACAACACATAGAGTGGACACATAGACCTACAGATACAACCGGCCCTTTGATGGGGTCCAAACTGCTGATGCGGCCCCCGATGAATTTGGGTTTGACACCCCTGATTTAAGAGATTTTCTTGGAGCCAGTGGCACTGGACACCCCAAGGGGGGCACAGTGCGGGGCACTATAAAAGGGGGCACATGGCTGGGCACTATAAAAGGGGACACATAGAGTGGACACATAGACCTACAGATACAACCGGCCCTTTGATGGGGTCCAAACTGCTGATGCGGCCCCCGATGAATTTGGGTTTGACACCCCTGATTTAAGAGATTTTCTTGGAGCCAGTGGCAGGTCTCTGGACACCCTCAGCAAAATTTCAGCTCATTGCCCAACCCACCTGCCTTCACCTGGCCATTCTTATCATGGCTTACTTGTACTGCTGTAGAGGCATAGGGGATCAAATGAGCCTCAGCTCCTGCATAATACAGTACTAGGCAAGAACAATGGCTCAATTGATGCCGTATTGTGGCACTTCATTTAACTGCTCAGCTGTCATGTCCCATGGACATAGCTGGTGTGTTATGCAGTGGCTACCTGCATTAGGGTCCCTGAACACCTCTGACCACACCCCCTCCCTACTACCTTTACAAGGCCTAACACCCTAGGCAGCTCCCTAAACCTGCCTAGTAGTTCTCTATATAGAGACAGCTCTGCCTCCTAGGGGGTGTGACTGGATCCATTTGGTGAATGTTATAGTTGCTCATGCATAAGATTCATGTACAAAGTTGGGAACTGCCCTGTGCAATTAGGCACTGCATGGAGCTTTGACTGAATATGTGTGAGGGAATCAGGTGCAGGGTTCAGCGATGCTTCTGTCCAGTTTCTGTTTTTTGAGGGCCATCTCAGTGTATACTGCACCCACATGGGACAATTGTTTCTTATTTCTCCCCACTGTACACATATGTTGATTTAAATTTAAACAGCAGCAGTTCTAAGCTTTCATCCAGACTTCTGTTAAAGGGCCAATTTCCGACACAAATATTGAAAAATGGAACGGAATTTCTTGCGTGCAAAGGGAGTGACCAGATCTTGGCTGCTGCTGTCCCAAACTATGAGTACTGTTGCTCTGTATCCAATCTAATAGAATTTCTATTATTCCTGTCATTTACTATCAAACTGCTGCTTTCAATATAATGTTATTTAATTGTAATAAATAAAATAATAAATACTCAATTCAACTTTGTGTAAGTGGATCTAGCCTGTAATCTGTAACATCTAACCTTTTGTATAATACACATATTTTCTATTTATCACAGACTAGTAAGATATCTGTTTTAACAGGTTTGTTCTATTAGTGCTTGCTGCCAATTATAAAATATTGTAAATAAAGCAGATGAACAAGGGAATGGACCTGAGCCAAGGAACCAATTTTTTTTTTAGCGTTCAGATATCAGCAAAGGAGATGGGGAGAACCGAGATCCTCAGCCTGCAGTATGGATGCATCTGAGCGAGCACATTGCTAACTATTCACCTTGCACAGACAGAATTTAGTACCCTACCTTAAGATGTAAAGATAAAGGGCTGTATCCTGACTTGATAAAGTCACATACGGAAGTAACCTGAATTTACTGTGCCTGTTACGTGTGCAGTGCAAAGAAGCTTGTCTGATGGAGCGTTCCATATGGAGTTCATTCTCAGCACAGGGGGCAGGCCCACTCACTATGCATACAAGATACACAAGATACACACACATACACACAAGATACACACACAATTTAAATTGTAGTGTAAAGGCTTGGCTAAGTCCTTACATACAATTCAGAATTCCGCACTGAAGGGTTTCCATGTAGAATGCTTATGTTAGGGTCCTGGACATGGAGCCTCCAGCTGCACATAGTGAGAGAGAGCAGGAAGAGAGTGCTCTGTTCTCCTGCTTGCAGGATGTTGGCTTCCAACATCCATATGCACGGATTTCGGGCCGGATCCAGAGATGGGAATGATTGGCCACTTGCGCACGCATGCACCCTCCAGATGTTATATTAGTTTTAACAAATGGAACAACCATCGTACAGAACTTAGCTCTGTATGATGGCTTTAAGGATCAAAGAGGCTGTGCTTCTCCTCCGCCCGCTAAGGTGGACGGGAGGAAGCTTGTTAATTGTACAGTGTGGGTGTCACCACCCGCATACGAGCGGATCAGTGGTCGGATGGACCGCTGATCCGCAAATGTGACTTACTGTAAGGTTGCCTTATAGCACTGAAAGTCACAATTGTTACACCTGAGAGAGGAGTGACAGGGGCAGTTCACTTCCCTCTTAGTGCGGACAGACAGCTATGCAGTCCATTAGCACACCTGTACTGTACATTGTAATACCAAGTCTCAGCCATTTGTGGGCACAACTCGGCTTCCTTGACGGAAACTTAGGAAGTGAAAGTTTTAGTAAGTCATGATAGAGCAGATTGCTTTACGAATGGCTCATGCTGATGACACGCAAGTAAAGAACACGGGAGAAAATCTGAGCGGGAAAGTGTAACAAATATTTCTTTAAATGTGTGAGGTTTATTTATCAAAAGGCCAAACTAAGGGAGGGCATGCAACGTAGCAAGCTATAACAACCAATCAGCAACCAATCAGCAATGAGCTTTTATTTCCTGCGCAGTAAAAGTTAGTCAATGAAAAATAAGTGTCATTGGATAATTTACTTCTAGTGCATTTTATCTTTACATTCTATTTTCAGCCTTATCATTGTTATGCACCCTTATACAATGAGATAAATATAGGAATAATCCACAGTGTGTCTGTGATTGTTGAGTAATATGTTTATCCCAGGAGCTGCAGGATAGAAAATAATAGTAGGTGAAAAAAGGCCATCTTATCGAGATGATCTACTTTGTTTTTCTTACTTATGACATATGGCCTGACTGTTGAGTGTGACAGAGAATGACAGTTCTGTAAGGCAATACATTCTGCAGACAGCCAGTGAGATAAGGAATGTCTGTTTCTAGACATTTCAGGACTGAACAGCTTGCCTGACAATTTTTTGATGGGACTTTATCAGTGCCAGAGTGCAGGAGAAGCCAGCGATGAGCTCTTGTGGCATCTTGTGCTGAAACTTAACTTGTGAGCATGAATTTAAAGATCTTTGAAATATGAAATATTTAATTGATCTAAAAGAACATTTTAATGTACTTTAAATCAGCTATAGTGGGGAAGATCCTAAGGAACGGCCGCTAGGGGAATTACGTACGGCTCGTTCGTAATTGACCTGTATTGAAAGTTGTGCGCAACATTCTTACATGGTGCACCCATAGGTCAGGATCTGGCCCAAAATGTGTATTTGTGTTCATTCACATGACCTTATTGGGCTTAGCTTTACACAGAATTTGCTGCAATATCCAGCCACGACCCTTGTAATGTTTTCCCAAAACCCTTTGTCTTAACATAAGAGGTAAACAAGGGATAATTATAATTGTCAACTTTTATTCTTCCCTCTGGTATGTCCCAGAGAGGAGATATATACATAAAACTATAGTCCTAATGTCAAACCACTCGCGTCTGGATAAGCATGTGTAAGGGTAAATGTTAACACAAGGTCTGACATAATTTATGGAATGTCACCTGTCAGCATCTCCCTGGATTTAGACATATCCTATGCCTGGTGCAACTGTTTTCACTAAACTGTGTGCACTTATGCCTGGGTTAGGTTCTGGACTTGGTTGAATTGGGGTGTGGTTTGATGTCCGATCTGTTTTGCGGCAGATGTTTTTGCATTTCGTAACTTTCTTGACAGAATGCATGAATCGAGCGACTGAAGAGGATTTCAAAGCTCGAACGGCGACATGCAGTATTTTTCCCTATCCTTTGCCCTTAACATCACCCTTATCCCATCCCTTCTGTTAGCCTAGCCTTAAGCCTCCATGTATCACAGCCTAACCCTAACCTTCCCCCCTCTAGCAGCCTAACCTTAACCCTGGCCTCTCATAACTTAACCCTAACCTTCTACTTCTAGTAGCCTGACCTTAACCTTACACTCTCCGCAGCCTAACCCTAACCTTCCCTTTCTAGTAGCCTAACCCAAACCCTCTCCACAGCCTAACCCTAGCCTTCCCCTTTTAGTAGCCTGACCTTAACCCTAACTTTCCCCTTCTTTTATCCATCTGACCGTAACCCCAGCAGTTCATTGGGGAAAGCGCCACAGTCCATCAGGGAAAGCAGCATTCATGTTTGCAGTGCAAACAAACACAAAATTATGTTACACCATTTGACATACATTCAGGTCAGATGGTCAGACCAGGCCCTATGAGTCAGTGCATACTAAATTAATATAGATATAATATAAGACTGAATCTAAGTCTCTGACTAATCAGTGCAGCAGGATCATTTAATGTGCATTTTGCGCTTGTGCAATCTAGACTAGACTTCTGACAAATGACACTTCCAACAAATTCTGACAGGGGGCCAGGCTGCACTTGCATGCAGTTAAATTGAACATTATAAGCGTGTCAATGTACTGCTTCCAGTCATCTGAATTGTATCTATTCACACGAATCAGAAAACTTAAGTTAGGTCTTGAAAGTCTGTTCATCGAGGGAATGGTTAGCACAGATAGTGTGTCTCCAATAGCAGAGCCCCATGTATTCTGCAAACGGATTTCCAAACCGGATCCTTGGACGTAATTGTGGCTGAAACCAGGTGGAATTGGTCAGAACTGGGGCGGGGCTTATTTTATCCCACTTTCAGCAATCTTAATGTTGGAAGCTACACTATACTGAGCCCTACAAGGGTCCTTTACGCTGGGCAGGTGAGCTTAAACCAATATAGCTACATTATATTGGAAAAAAAAACTCTACTGTTTATGTATGTGATGACACATACACATAGGAGGAATACAGGCCCAGATCCTGACCCCTGAATGCTATCCGTACGTGCAGGGGTCTGGCAGTATGTGCAAAAGAGGGGAGTGAATGCCCCCTGTCCCTACCCTCTTTTGTGCAGACTTTATGGCAGTTACGCTTTCATAAGCAACCTTAACTAAAGCATGCAGATCAGCGGACTGTACAACCTGATCTGCATGAATGTGGGATACCCATCCCACACTGTACAATTTACATGTTTCCTCCCCCTGCCCACCTTAGTGATTTTCTATTGAATGGAAGTAAGTTTCTTATGAAAGAAGTTACCTGCGTAAAGATTGCTGACTTTCCAGGAAAATCTGTGAGACTCACAAAATTCAGGCAGTTCTCCCAGTATCTCGGGAAAGTCGGCAAATCCTGCAGAGGGCTTGAGGCCCGTGGTTTCATGAAAACCATGGCCTTAAGTCATGGTTGCCTACTTTTGCAAATGAATATGAGGGAGATTGTGAGAGCACTTTCAAGGTGCTGCACCAAAGGGGTGTGTCCTGAAGCGCCAAAGAGGTGTGTCCTGTGAATAGCTCCACCCATGGGTATATCAAGCACTGCCAGGATAACTATTTTACAATAAAAATGTCAGTATTTATTGATTATTACATTGTCAGTGAATGCTTTCTTTACTATCTTTATAGAACAAAAAACAGGTTTTGAATCCTTAAAGAAAAGATCCTAGTGGCTACTTGAAAGACAGTGCACTGTCTGTTCACTCATAGTATCTAATATCTCAATAAAACACATGAATAGTTACAAATCATGCCAATTTCTATTTATTAAATCAGCTGTAATAGCTACCTCAATGGATGAAATTAGAATTAGGGAGATCACCCAATCTTCAGGGAGTCTCCCTGATATTCAGGGAGAGTTGGCAACTATGCCTTAAGTCCTGCCCCCCTGCCTTGCAACATTAGTATCCTACTGTTACTAGTAAGGGAGTGAGGGACTTAATGAGGCAATTTGCATCATTAAGCCCCACCCCCATCCCTAGTAAACCTAAAAGGGGGTAATTAATAGTCAGGAGCAGGGCTTAACAACGCAATTTGCATAAATCACATCATTAAGCCCCGTCCCCTGCATACATCTATGACTTCTATGGAAGCTATTAAAAGTCGACAACCCTGGTGTAAAATGCACGAACCATCTGGAGACATGCGCCCTCCAGTAAAAACACCCCACTTATATACTTCGTGTGTGTAAGCGGGGTGCCAGACACAAGTCTGGATCTGGTCCATAGCTATTTTTTGGTATTAATTAATTTTTTGGTTTTTGTTTTTAGTTTTTGGATGGCACAGTTGTCTTTGATAATGGTGCAGAAGGAAGGCACTCCCCCAGTCAAACGTGGTAAACTTGGTTCCTCCAGGAATCATGGATGATGCTTTATGAGGGCTGAGTGTTGACAGAGCCAGGAGAATAAGGGTCTATGTAAAAGAACATGCATGTGCAAGGGATGAATTGGTAAACCCTTGCCCTACAGCGATCAGCTTTATGGTTGGACTGTCCTTGTGTGTGCATGTTGGGGGAGGGGGGTATGCATGTAAATCATAGAGTATGGAGGCAAGTGCGTAAAACTTAAGGTAGGGATTAAAGCATAGAAGTTTATACATGCAAGGTGAGTGTACAGCGCATGCACGAACTTTAGGATCACACACACGGAAGTCCATTTCATATGAGCAGACTTCTGTGCATGCAATTGTTACTAATTCAGGATCTGATCCAATGTAAGGAATTCATTTTATTTCTAACTAGTTATATTAACACACTGATATAGCCAACATGGGTTGTCTGCTTTGTCCTTGCTGAATTATTGATCAAAGTGACCAGAAACCGTTTTTCTCCAGTGACCATTACTGTACTCATGAGCTTGACCGACATATATACAGGGATGTAGGACCGTACAGTTGCCGCCCCATGATTTTTGTTGGGTGGGCAAAAAGTCATGGAGCCATGGTGCCTGGAGCAGGCTCATAAAAAAAAGGGTCTCCAGATCCTAAAGTAGTCCTTGGCCTGTTACCCCCCCCCATAAAAATTTTGGTTCCTACACCCCTGCATATATATCATGGCCTAAGAAAATAAGGCAGAATCAGCAAGCAATTGCGCTTGATGATAGAGAAAATAACCTTCTATGAAATGTTTACAAGTTTCTAGTCATACACAGAAGTCATATAATTTAATGGGAGTTGCCGATCGAACATTTAGAACATGGTAAAAATTAAAAGACTAACTGCTTGTGATCTATGTTCTGTACAGGAAGCGATTTCTTTTTTGTTTTGTTTTTTTGTTCGTGTTTCTTCTCTCTTTAAAACAGGAATCTTTTTTTTTTTTTGCAATGCTCCTGAAAGACACAGCATGGTGTCAGCAAGAATAACATATGGAGAATTACAAAGGACAATCACTTGCACTCAACCAGCTAACCAGATTACATGCAATTCCACTATGTTAAATGAGAAGACGTTTAGAATTAAAATGCTGCCTAGCTACTTTATTTGAAATTGCTTGGTTATTAGAAACAGTGCACTTCCCAGTAGTGAAAAGACATAGATCTGGGTGTAGGCCTTATAGGGAGATACACAGGGTTTGCAAGTATTTTGTAAAAGATATTGACATACAGGAATTTTTCCCACTGAAATCTATTATACAGTAGATGTATTGAGGTAATGCATTAGATTCTTGTTGCATTCGCAGTTCACATTCAGGAATCACTTTTCTGTCCTTGCTATACATTACGCTGTGGCCTGTGTGTAGTCTGACATACAACTAACGTTTTCTTCCATGCAATGAATCAATGTGATATAGATCATGTTGATAGAGTGTCCCGGAATGTCTGGGAGGCTCCAGAAATTTGGGCATTGCTTCCGGTATACCGGGAGGCAAATTAATCACTATGCCTTGAGGTAGTAGAATAATACAAATAACCCCCTTCCTATCAATGATACGATCCATAGTGTTACTAAGGATGGATGGGGCTTTGTGACATAATTTGTTTCACCAAGTCCCGTCCCGTCCTTAGGAACACTATGTCTAGCGGCATGAAAGGCAGTGGGCAGGACTTCATGTAGTGATTTGCAGTACTTTTTTTGTAAGGAACAAGGTGCCGGAACTCACTTTAACTCACGCGCCACCACAACCAATCACAGGCAGAGTAGCGCCACATGCCGAGCAGTGCCATCACAACTAGCACAGACAAAGTACGCATGCATCGGACTCGACACACAGGCAGCCCACATGGGGTATGGGGCTCAGGTCTGAATGGCCGATTTTCGAAACGGCCATTCCTCCCCAGCCAGTTGTGAACTGGCTGGGATTTCAATTGCTATGATGATCCACGGAGCTCCAAAAGCTCAGTTCAGCTAAAAGGTAAGGCAAAATAGTCCCTTCCCTAATTCTAACCCTAAGCCTCCCCTCTCACTACCCTAACCCTCCTTTCCTGACAACCTGACCCTAACCCACCCTCCCCTGCAGCCTGACCCTAACCCTTTCTCCCCTGCAGCCTGATCCTAACCCTCCATCTACCGCAGCCTGACCCTAACCCTTTCTCCCCTGCAGCCTGACCTAACCTTCCCTCCCCTGTAGCCTGACCCTAACCCTCCCTTCCCTACAGCCTGACCCTAACCCACACAGATAGTTTACTCACCTGTTCCTGGTCTGGCGATAGCAGCTATGGATATTGCAGACGGCGGAAGAATGCGGTAATTGTTAATGTGAATGGGTAAAGTATGCTGAACGGCATACTCACCCATTCACAAAAAAACTGTAGAAAGCGGTAAGTATTCGAAAATGGGACTTTTAAAAATGAACTTTCGGAAGTCCCATTTTCAGTAATTAGACTCTGACTGGAGACTGTAACCGGCCCGCGTGCAAAACTTTTAAAACTTTTAAAACTTGGAAAATCTGTCGAAAATAGGTGCTGGATCTCTGTTTTCAGGCATGGTATCATGCACAAAGAGGGTATAGTCACAACCTGAAATATACCTATCACATTAACTATGTTTAAGTCTTTTTAAAAAATCAGGATTTTGCTACCTAAGAAATACAGGTGAAACTCGGAAAATTTGAATATTGTTCAAAAGTTCATTTATTTCAGTAATTCAACTTAAAAGGTGAAACGAATATATTATATAGACTCATTGGGCCTGTTCCAGACCTACGCTCCTGTGTGCAGCGTATTAACGCTGAATGTACCACCGATGCACAGCAATAAGCACTCCCCTTGCTCGTACCTAGTCTAGATATTCTATACGCTTGGCAAACCCTGCCCTAACTTTTGTGTTCGTTCCCGCGGCCGTGTGTACGTTCAATGCATATTAACGACCCTTAGCACGCCCATACTGTACAATTTAAATGCCTCGCCCCGCCATCGGTACGTGGTTACGGCTTTCATATGGCAGGCACACCCCCATGATCGGTAATACGAAGCAGTTACGATTAAGGCCCATACGCAAAGATTTTCAGACCGTAACATGAGCGTATCATTTGCCCCATGCATGCGCAGTAAGTACAAATTCCCATTACGACCGCCGTATACCTGCACACGAGCGTAGGTCTGGATCAGGCCCATTACATGCAAAGTGAGATATTTCAAGACTTTATTTGTATTCATTTTGATGATTATGGCTTACAGCTTATGAGAATCCCAAAAGCTAAATTTCACAAACTTAGAATATTACATGAAATAAAAAAAAAAAAGGTTTTTAAATACAGAAATGTCAGCCCTCTGAAAAGTATAATCATGCATATGTACTCAGTACTTGGTTTGGGCCCCTTTTGCACGAATTACTGCCTCAATGTGGCATGGCATTGATGCTCTGCCTTGACTCTGGACAGGTGAACTTAACCCAATATAGCTATATTGTGAACTAAACCTCCTTTTTATTTATGTGCTGACACATAGTGTTATTTAATGTATGTTTGGAGCGCCAGATCTCTTTTGTTCCTTATATTGAATATCATAGTTGTCATCAGAGGAGATGGAAAAATAATATACCATACTCCAGATTTGTGAGGGTAAGATGGAACTGTTCCACTATGGCAATTTTTGATCAACAAGCACAAGTATATAAATATAAGTTTATAGAAAGAAACTATCTGACTGACCTCACAGAGTCTAGCCTGAACAAAGCAAGAGAAAGAGACAGTAATGTATTGTTGATTTATATGGAAAAAAATCGAAGAATTATTTCCAAGTAGGTCCAGCCATAACGAGGATTATAAACGACCACTGGAAAATACTTTTCATGGATCCAATGCTATAAAAAATCTTACCAGAGAGACCTGAAGTAAGGTTCAGACGAGCTAAGAACTTAAAATCTAAGCTCTCTCCTAGCCATTTAACACCTTTTTCCACAAATGGGTCAGTTACAACAATTAAAAGGTTCTACCCATGTGGTAGATGAAAGATATGAAGACATTGTCATGGAGATGAAAAAACAATTTTTTTAATTATAATGATACCAATTTTTTTTTTTATTAAACAGTATGCCAACTGTACATCTACATATGTTGTACACCTACTAGAGTGTGGCTGTGGTAAGAAATATGTCGGTAAGATGAAGAGGATGTTCAAAGTGAGAGCATTAGAACACCACTGAAATATCAACAACAAAGTAATGAACCATAGTGTCCCACGCCACTTTAGTCAAGAACGCAATTCAAGCTGTGATTCTGTTAAATTCAAAATTATTGAATGTGTTCCAATAAATATTAGAGGAGGGGATAGGGAAATCGTTTGACCTAGAGAGAATCCTTTTGGATTGTTACTCTAAATCCTAGGTTCCCAAACCAGTCCTCAAGGCTCCCCAACAGTAGATGTTTTGTAGATCTCCTTGCTGGAGCACAGGTGTGTTCATTATTGACTGTTTAAAAGATCAACAGGTGGTATAATACTATACCTTGTTCTTTAGGGAGATCTGGAAAACATGCACCAACAGTGAGGGAGCCTTGAGGCCTAGTTTGGGAACCTCTGCTCTAAATACACTGACCCCGTTTGGCCTGAATGAAGGCTTTGAGATTACGCCCTTTCTCTAATAAATGTAAGAACTTTAATATTTTGCTAAAAAATTCTCCATTTAATGTCTTTTTATAAGATCTGTTATCATGACAAAGTTATGTCTGTCCTTTAAATAGATGTATTAGATATGTATTGCAAATTGATATATTTGAAATAATGTTTAATAACAATCTCTCTCTGTATTTTTCTGTATTTTTCTATATCTCTCTAGTTCCTAGTTGGCAAGAAGTCATTTATTCTACCTATTCTGGGGCCATGTATGTCTGAATGATCTTGTATTTCATATTCTATATGAAGTAGCGATATGCTTATGTTCAAATATAAAACTATTTTGGGAAATTTCACTTTATAGCTCTCTGTCTGTATATCAGAAACCTTGCTGCTATTCCCTCCACTGTTATAACTTGGAAATATTGTATTTTAGATCTCTCTTCTACCTTTTTTTAAATACATTTTTATAGTTTTCTTTAATGCCATCAAGTATTATGCAAGTGACGTACTACCCCTTTAATATCGAGTGATGTGTCAGAATTTATAAAAACCTCATTTTGAACTTCTTTTTCACCTAAGTAAGAGCAATTTCTAGATTAGGTTGGGTTAACACTAATTGTATTAGTTAGGTGTTTTTTTATTATCAGTATTTTATATGTTTCTAGTATTTGAACGCTGTAGTTGTTAAAGGAATTAATTGTTAAGCACCTGTGTGAGTTGCTATTTAAATACCATGTGTAGTGGGGCATGTCACTTTGCCTGATGAAGTCGATCATCGATGAAACGCGTAGGGGATACACGCACACCACACGCCTACCACGCCTTTCGAGTCAGTCTAGCACACAGTGCGGCGAAGAAACAGCTGATGTTCTGTTGATTTGATCCACGTTGTCCAAGATGCCGAAAGTCAGTAAAAGGATGTGATACTTGTCTCTGCTGCTCCTTGTGTATTGATACACTGCGCATCAAGTTTGATTCCGGTACTTGCAATGGATCATGCAATTTTATATCTGTTTTAGCTTAATAAACTTAATATAATAAACTTAATCTGTTTTAACTTAATAAGAGTCAAAGTTCCATCCAGCAGCTAATAAAGTACCGGAAACATTCCCAAAACCTTGAGCATCTCTTTAGGTTTGTTTCAAGTTGTCTATGAGGAAATTCGAAATCTGACATTTTTCTACCATCAAATTGTTGACAATCTAGAGGTGAACAAGCAAGAACAAGTAATTGTTACAGAGTACATTAAATTAATATATTTAGTCGACAAAATACTCTTTTACATAACTAATAGTCAAATCTTCTACTAAGGTGCTTGTAAAAAAAAATTCTAGCAGATTAAAGACATTGGGCTGGATCCAGACCTTGTTAAGTGCATGAACTTAGTTACACCTGGGCTAAACCATGTTGATTTCAGGGGAGTCATATTTCATCTGCTGCAAACAGTATAAGAGTTGAGAGGTGATGTTTCCTATCCCAAGTCTAAATAACAGTGTGATAGTAAAGCTGGTCAGTCTCTGTGTGCAGTAAGCAATTTAAAGATATATTCCTGCATGCAACGTATACAATTAACTTGACTCCCCCTGAATTCAACATGGTTTAGCCCAGGTGTAACTAAGTTAATGCACTTAACAAGGTCTGGATCCAGCATATTTTCATTAGCATCAGTTATAGGAAAAATAAAAAAAAAACAGGAGTGAATTATAGAATTAAAGAAGTAAATTTGACAATAATTGCCCATGGATCATTGGGCGCTGGTTATTAGATTGAATTCTGCTGTGAAAGATAATCTACCCAGCCATTTAGAACTGATTGCTCATTAAATAAAACCATATTTTTCTGGCTGATATATGTCAGTCTTTATTTTGTTAGGAAAATTGTAAAAACCACAAACAGATGTTTATTTATACCCTCTGGGCCTGATCTAGAACTACGACGTTGCGCTGTGCGTACTTCCCCTGACACTCCCCGGTCCGGACGTAATTACACTCTGTTACGCCAGTTGAAGGCTACCCTAACTTCAGCCGGCGTAACAGAGTGTAATCACGCCCGGACCGGAGCGTAACTTACAAACCCTGCGCTCCCTTCCTCATTTCCCTACCTCCCCTCGCCTTCCTAACCTAATTGTAGCATAGTTACGGCGAGGAACGCCCCTTCAACCATAAGTACACTACAGTTACAGACGCCATATCCTGAGTACGGCACGCGTTGTTCAGGATCAGCCCCTCGCTCTCTATCTCTTTTTGTTCCAGCCTTGACTTAGGATCCAGTCCCTCTACCATAAAATTTCCACGCTGTCCATACTTTGAGATTCACAAGATCACAGACACGTGTCAAATAATTTTTTTCCTTTTCAAACCCTTCACAGAAACAAAAACACGCTATAGATATAGTAATTACTTGCTCAAATTCAATCTCAGGCTGTATAATTAATTTCAGAACTAGCCATTAGATTAAAATCTTTGAATACTGAAGTTCTAGTGGAAAATACATGTTTCAAATTAATTGGTTTGAGTATGTAAAAATGAAATAACCAGTTCATTTAGGACTGAAAATGAACTTAACATTTGTAAATTCATTCTGTGGAGTAGAGTATTGCTATGAAAATAAGAGGTATGAAAGAAACACCAAAATAACATAATACAAAAAAGAGTCATTTGTGATACTACATCAAAGAGCACTGTAACACATATCATAACTGTTCTAAAGTTCAGGTGAACTGAGGGTTAAATAAGCTTAAGGGAAACTAAACTGCGAGTTAAGAAGAAGCTGGGCTGGTTGTTGCAGTTATGCATTGTTTATTTGTCATGCCTTCTTGACCCAATAGTTTTGGGAGGTAGAGACACAAGGGTCTTAATTAAAATCCCTCTTTTGCCGTCTTGAACTTAGGGATTTGGTTCAGTATTACTGCCACACATTTCTGTGATAGGCCTTAGACTCCTTTCACTTAATCTTTTCGTTCCTCTACCATCTTTATTTCTTTCCTTTTCTCTATCTCCTGCCTCTTTTCTTGCTTTTATCCACTCTCTTTAATCCTTCCTCCTTTCCTTCATATTTTGACGTACTTCCACCGGAGCTTCCCCACTAGACCACCAACGTGACCGCAGGACGCCCAGCCACTGGGGCACCCAGGTGAGCAGGCCTGTGGCTGCTGCTGAGGGGACCTACAATGTTGAGTCGGACCCCATCCCCTCTGCAACAGGCAACTATTACAGACACCATGCCCACTTCCAGTGGCTAGGGTTGTAGCCCACATGGTGGCATGAGATGTTCGGGTTTGCGGTTTGCGGAGTTGGTTTACTGCGGAGGTGGTGTTGGGTGGCCCTCCTGGATGTTCTGATGTTGCACATTAGGGCAATGATGTCAGCCAGTGTTCAAGTATTAAGAACATTCGGGCCATTCAGACAGATCTCGGCTTCATAATTGCCAGTTGGCCTTCACTGGTGGTGTTGTGGTCGGAGATACTGTAGTATAGGGTGTGGAGATTGGCGAGTCCAATCAGGAACTGTTCTGCCAATGACAAAGCTTTGAATGTAATTTTCATTTATAGGATCTGCGGGGGGTTTGGACTATAGAGGAACAAGGTAGAATATGATAAGTAGTACTAATGAAAAACCATTTTTAAAAGAAAATTAGATTATCTAATTTAACATCACAAAATTATAAAATGCTTAATTACATATTTTATATTTTATTGTATGATATAGTAAAAAATAAATCATTGGTATACAACAGTAATATTTTTTACATTTATTTTTGTCCCTTGTAACTGGGTATAGTAGTGATCACTGTATATTCCATAATCAAACAGATCATGAATCTAATATTAGCCAAGTCTGTTTCAATTGTGAACATCAAGACCTTTTTTATCTACTTTGTCTAAGTTGATTAGCATGTTTTAGCCCTGGCTGATTGTCTATACATTAGCATTGTCATTTGGTATATTTGGGATGTAGTATGCTTAGTTATTTTGTCACCTTTGATATGTGTGTATCTTTTACAACCAGTAATGTTTTCTGAATTTCCACATAATTGTTTGGCTAAAGCAATACAATATTTGCAAGCCAAGTGAAGTGTTTACATATAAAGAATAATTACATAAGCCACAGTTACAATGGTATATATTTCTGAAATAAAAATCAGAATTTAAATAAACTTTGAAGCATTTTTCAATCAGCAAAAACAATTGTGTTGCTGTTTCAAATAAATGACACAGAGATTTATGAATAACTAAAAAATAAGCCCCTTGAAAGGAATAAGGAAAAAATATGATGTACTTATAGAAAATATAAGAAAACATTTCCATTTAAAAGCTATTGGAAAAAAGCAAAATAAGTGTTTAGATATTGCTGCTCCAGTGATATCAGTCTTCTATATTCTTTCTAATACAAATAAAAATCTCCCTGTAGGCCATTTGTAGCAGGTATTCAGTCTAATACTGCAAATTTTTTACAGTAGACAGACATCAACAGCTTACACTTCTAGTTACTATTACCAATACCGCTTTCACATCACCATCCCAGAAAAACCCGGTATTTTGTACCCGGGTCTTTTCTGGGAGCAGTGCCGTGTCATTTTCAAAACCGCGTTATAAGTCCACCAAAAATCTGGGAAATTCCCGGGTCTGCCCCCGGGCCGGTAAGTCTGTTAACTCTTTTCATTATTTTTTTACTTTAAACAATTAGCAGTAATTTTTTTTTATTAGCGGTATTTTATGATGATTTTTTTTAACACTACATGGTAGAAACAGATTTGTTTACTGTTGCCATAGCAACAGTAGACAAATCTGCACCAATCAGGAGGCAAAGTGAAAGAACCGGGTTGAAAACAACCCTGGTCCTTTCACATTGCCTCCCTTCCTGGGTTGAACACAGGAAAAACCCTTCTTTTCTCCCGTGTTCAAGTCCCGGGTCTCCCGGAAGTGGCGGTTTCACATCACCACCAAAAACCCAGGTTTTTGCAAAATGCCGGGTTTTTGCTGAAAAACCCGGGTTTTTGGTGGTAATGTGAAAGGGGTACAAATGATATATCAAGGATATTCTAACAGTCATTAAAAAAGAGGAACAAATAGACTGGCAGGAGAGTTTCCTTTTGGTTACAGTGGATGTGTCATCTCTATACATGATTTTAAAACGCTCAGATGGTTTAGAGGAAGTAGAAGACTTCTTCAATCCAACCAGGCCAGTATTTTCAAATTGTGCTTTTGAAGGTATCAAATAAATTTTAGCAAATAATTATTTTTCGTCTATT
Organism: Limnodynastes dumerilii; assembly: GCA_011038615.1. Taxonomy (NCBI): domain Eukaryota; kingdom Metazoa; phylum Chordata; class Amphibia; order Anura; family Limnodynastidae; genus Limnodynastes; species Limnodynastes dumerilii. The sequence goes on along the minus strand of WWET01001412.1, from coordinate 252,731 downwards.
ATGATTTCTAACCACAGCTTACTGGGACAGCAATGGGGACCAAATTCGGCCACAGTTGTGCAAATTTGTTCATGAATATTTGTCTGAATTGGTTATGTGCTGTGGGCACATTTGGACACGTGGATGAGATACATTGACAATGTCTTATTTGTGTGATCAGGACCAAGATCTTTACTAATAGATTCCTGTGTGCATCATAATTCTAAAACATAAAACATGTAGAGACAATTACATTTTTTTTACTTTACATTATACACAGAAGGAGGGAAAATGAAAAACCAAAAACTATTTCAAACCAAAAATATATACAAAAAATCACCAATCACCAAGACCTAGCCACAAGGATTTTACAGATTTGGCACATGTACAGTGTGTGGAGTACGCACAATGGGCCTGATCCAGCGCTACGAAAATTCGCACTCCCATAGTAAAGTACCTGCATACGACGCCTATACCCTACACTGGGCACGACCGTCGGCCAACGTTTATGATGTGTAATGCTAAGAATGCTATATATTTATTTAAAATAGAACATTTCCGTAATATAAAAAAAAACATTTTACTAACCATTTTGCACACTATTAGGCAATTCATTTTTTTTTAAAAGGGATTCTTGAACAATCCAGGTGAGAAGAACAGATCAGAAGAAGTTTCTTATTGCATGCTAGCTAATCGAGAGCGGAATATATGAGTAGATTCTGAATATCAGACACTGAATATTATTGTAATGTGCCACATGATTTGTCTCCACATATTCATCATATTATTGAGGAGAACCAGAGGGCGCAATATAGATGGTTTAGGGACATTTCAGTAAATGATAACAATGGTGGACTGATTTTTTTTTTACTTATGTGCCTAGTTATAAGTGCAGAGCTAATGTGCACGCATAGTAAATATTTTACGCTATCTAAGTAGTGTTTCATTCTTTAAAGACTGCATGTACACAATATACGTAACGAAAAGCTACATAGATAGCGTAAAATATTTATCACGCCTGCGCATTAGTTGTGCACTTATTACTAAGTAAAAAAAATCATAGTTGTGAATCCAGTCCGGTGTACCTACCTTGATACATACAAGAAACTGATATTGGACATTCCTATCATTGGACTTTCTGTGAGTTCTCTTTTACCAATTTAACGTTCTAATGATTTTTATAGACTTTTGTTGGTATTTGCAAATAATCTTTCTGCTTGGATTTGGATGTCAGTCTTACATATATCAAAGTCAACAAGTGTTCCATTTATTTCATACCATAACGAAGTATTACTGGACATATTGTGTATTGATCTAATTTTCAAGGCTATTGAATATACCTACAAATGTTACAGATTATAAACACTGTTGTATGCCTATTGTTATAGTGTATCATATCTTTTGAGTCAACATGTATAAAAACTTTGAAGAAGAGTTTATCATGTGTAATGTTAAGAATGCAATATATTTATTTGAGTGTGAATGTCACACAATACTTAGGGAGAAAAACATATCCCCTTAGGATACAATGCTTAGAACATTTCTGTGACTTTACTAACCGTTTTCCACACTTCAAGGCTGAATTCACAGAAGTGTTCTGTTGCCTCTATCACAAGAATATTAGGCCTTGAAAAGGTTAAATGTAACTCAAGGGAAGAGAACATATTGGAAACTTTGGCGAAAGCAGAGATAAGGTGGATTTTTGAACTAAACTCTTTAGACCTTATGGGGCTTAACACAGATTTAAAATTGCAGTTCTTTTATAATACGGGAATGTAGCTATTTAGTTAACTTCTATTTATTATATATTTGCTCTGGTTTCATCTTTTTCTGAATATGTAACCTTTTTAGTCAATTTGGATTTGGATTTTTCATTTTAAATAATCCTTTTTATCTATAATATTACTTGCTAAATAGAGGGTTTTTTTAATTGTGTTCGTGAAATAGACTTTGAATGTGTAAATTGAAAGGAGCCAATAACAATCACATTACTAAACACAGAAGTGGAACATAAGTTATATATATAGTAGACTTGGACCCATAGCTGTAATTAAACATCTTTGAATAAAACTGTTCATATGTCAAAAAAACTAGTTGATCATTTTCACCCATTACAGAGGTCAGGGACAAGATAAAGTTTTTTCATAACAGTGGAAAGTGTAAGACAAATCTCTGATGTGACAAAAGCTTTTACAACACATTTTATGCGCTTTCAAAGCATTCTAACCAAACGTCTATTTTACCATCAAAAGTTTGCAAAATCAGTAGGACAGCGGAATTCTTGGAAACAACCAGCAAGCAACCACAAAGGCTGATATCAGTGAAGATAATACTGCATTTGAAAGGGAACTACTCAGAAGGTCTACACATGGGAAGGACACTGTGCCAGTGAGTGTCATGATCGCCATTGATATAATTTGAAATAAGAGGAATATTTTATATTATGGACAGATTTGGACTAATCACCTATGATGAACGTGGTTACTTGCCTGACGAATAGCTTCATATTGCTTATATACACTTTTTTCTGTTTGGGCTTGTATATACAGCAATTCCAGAGCTATTGTGAACTAAGTCTCCTTTTTATGTATGTGCTGATTTCATTTATATATACACTTGCACATATTTCATATATTTGAAATGAAAGACGGCCTTGTATGTTTTTTTTGTTACTCTTAGTTTAATTTGGGAGCCTGACCCCTCCCCAATATGACCACTGCACACTTTTCAAATGGCAGAAGTGTTTTAATACAGACCTCCTCAGTACACATTTAGCAGATGGATAGGGACTCACCTAGCAGGCGAGCTTAACTCAATATAACTATATAACTATATTGTGAACTAAACCTCCTTTTTATGTATGTGCTGACACAGTGTTATATAATGTTTGTTTAGAGCACCGGACCTCTCGTTTGTTCCTGTAGTTACACAGTGGTCATTTTGATCCTTGGCTGCACCTCTTCATTTATATATACACTTGCACACATTTCATATATTGGATTAGAAGCGCCTATGTGTTTCCTTGTTACTGTTACTAGTTTTACTTTAAGAGCCTGACCCCTCCCCAATATGGCCGCTGCACACTGTTCAAATGGCAGGAGTGTCTTAATATAGATCTCCTGAGAGCACATATAGCAAATTGATATGGACTCACCTACAGGAGGTGCCTTGACGCTGGGCAAATGAGCTTAACCCGATATAGCTATATGAACTAAACCTCCTTTTTATGTATCTGCTGACACATAGTGTTATATAATGTCTGTTTGGAGCACCGCACCTGTCTTTTGTTCCTAGCAATTCCAGAGCTGACAGTATTGACACAATCATATAATCATATGAATCTTCTTTGTAAATTAGAAAACTCATGACTTATGTCATTGCTGGACACATTTATACATATAAATATGTGTCCAGCAATGACATTAGTCATTAGCCGCCGGGACGCAGAAGCAGTAGGAGCATTTGTCGCTGGAAGAAGAGACCGCAGAACCGAGGACACATATTGAAGTCTTCTGAACCGTCGGTATTACATTTTTGATTGATTGATTTATTTTTGATGCCTAAAGGAATAGAAATTATAATTTTAACATACATCGCCAAAACACATTTCATATATTTTGCCAAACGGGGCACAAACATTTAAAAGAATTATATTATTTACAATTTTACAATAGGACAATGAAAATACTTATAGGACTTGGGGCAGTGTATTTAGTTTTTGGGACACTGTATAAATTTAGTGGATTTGGTTTAATGAATAGATTTAGTGGATTCGGGGCACTGCATAGATTTAGTGGAATCGGGTCACTGTATAGATTTAGTGGAATCTGTGCACTGTATAGATTTAGTGGAATCAGAGCACTGTATAGATATAGTGGAATCGGGTCACTGTATAGATTTAGAGGAATTGGGGCACTGTCTATAGTTTATTTGGAATCAGGGCACTGTGGGTATGTGGCGGCATCCCGTTAACCCTTGGCATGCTGCCATTTTTGGTACTATATTAATTATTGTTTAGTGTAAACGGTTCCCAGTAATGGCAACTAAGTTGCCAATGAATATATGATCTTGCTGTAAATAGCAACAATGTAACAAATAGCAGCAAACACAGTGTACAGAGAACAACAATGGGTTATAGGAAAAAGAAAGATTAGTACCAAAATATATTATTAAATACACATGCAAAATATTATAAGTCCTAGTCTAAACTCCCTAGTCTAAAGAGATAAAACTTAATCCTAAACAATGGTGCCTAGCCGCCTCACGGCGGGACTTCACCCCGTAAACACGGAGTATATCTGTCCCTACTCTCTCGCTAAGTGCCCCTTGATAAATCAGTTTAGACTAGGACTTATAATATTTTGCATGTGTATTTAATAATATATTTTGTCTGGTACTAATATTCTCTAATAGGTACTAATCTTTCTTTTTCCTATAACCCATTGCTGTTCTCTGTATACTGTGTTTGCTGCCATTTGTTACATTGTTGCTATTTACAGCAAGATCATATATTCATTGGCAACTTAGTATCCAGCAGCTATGCCCTCTCTTATTCATGTTTTATAATTATTACATGTGCTTCTTTCGTTCATAATTTATTTTGGATTAAACCCAGGTATCTTAACTCATTTTGGATTAAACCCAGGTATCTTGAGTAGTTTAAGCAGTGAATTTTATGTTTGCTTATATTTCACCTTTTTACATGTATTATTAAAAGTTATGTTTTATTTTTAATTTTTCACCTCCTGTGTTCATCATTGGTTTATATTGTGGATAGCCCAGTTGATTATATATTTGGTTAGAATGCATATAATGAGTGTGCCTTAAATTGGTCCAACTTTCCCTTTTTTCATTCAATTTTGGTACTAAAAGGCACAGCATGCCCTGCAATATATGGGAATGCTGTGCTTTCTAGTACTATAGGCGGCAGCATAATAAGGGTTAATAGCATGCCGCAAAGTGCATTTTTTTTAAGGAAAAACATCTATATTTTTTTTAAATGCATAATTATTTTTTTTAAAAACATTTTTTGTTACTAAGGGGCACAGAATGTGGCGATTTTTTTTAACATACATCGCCGTGATTTACACTTAAAAATATCGCCACACATCACTGACAATGATAAAAGCCAGAAAAAAGCGCCCCTTAATAAATCCGGCCATTTGGAACCCCAAGTCGCCAGAAAATCGTGGCAATGGTTGGCAATTTATAATTGCAGCCAAAAGTCAACTTTAGTAAATTAGCCCCCTAGCCTTAAGAAAATTAGATTTTTTTTAAACGCTAAGATTGGAAAAACAGCAGCTTTTTGAGACTGTGCATGAGCAAACAACACGCTTAATGAACCACTCTAGATCTTCAAGATATAGACATCCATAATGTTTTCGCTTCCAATTAATTTACAATGGCTGTGAAGGTGCGAGTGCTAGGGGGCGGGAAATAGCATATTCATTTTACAGCACAGTACACTGCTGCAGTCAGTATTGAGGAGGGATGGGGACCCCAAAAAACATGAAGGTATTTTGTACTAAGCGCATGGGTACAAGCAGCTGGTGTTATAAATGTTGCTGGCTCCACCGAAGCCTAAGAAGCAGAGAGAAAAAATTGTATAAGCATTAAAAATCTGTGCTATCGGTAGTGTGGCCAGTGATATAAAAAATAGTTTTGTTTCTAGTTAAACTTCTATTACATTGGGCCTGATCCAGAACTACGCCAATGCGCCGTGCTTACTAAAGCACAGCGTATCGATGTTCACTCTCCCAGACACTCCCCCTGTGCGGGCGTATTTTCCCTTGCTTACGCCGGCTGAAGGCTACCCTAACTTCAGCCGGCCTAAGC
>WWET01001412.1:185184-221318 GCA_011038615.1 Limnodynastes dumerilii | reverse complement strand
CGTACGGTACGGGCTTAGCACGCCCATACTGTACAATTTAAATGGCTATCCCCGCCTCCCTGTAGTAAAACGGGCGCCCAGCCGACCATCGTAAAAAAAATACGCCCCGCGAGCGAACGCTAACAATACGAAAATACGCTTAGCACGCCCATACTGTACAATTTAAATGGCTATCCCCGCCTCCCTGTAGTAAAACGGGCGCCCAGCCGACCATCGTAAAAAAAATACGCCCAGCGAGCGAAAAATACGCTAACGATACGCCCGGTATTCGCTCATGACGCTCGGGCGACCGGAAGCTGTCGTACTGGGCATGCGCATTGCGAATTTTTTGCCGAAAATTCGCATACGCTCGTCGTACGCTCGCTTGCGATCGTTGCTCTGGATCAGGCCCCATGAGAGTAAGATGGAGACACAAAGAAGTGATAAAGGCAGGAATAACAGGAGAGGATCAGAATAAATGAAATGTGTGCATAAGATTATGTAAAAAAGAGAGAGAACGAAAACAAAATCCCCCCAAAAAATCATGACCTTGATTAACAAGTAAAACAAATATAAAATATGGCAAAGCACTTAAGTGCCAGGTTAGCAGAAGTCCAAAGCAGTCATCAGAAGCATCTTCAGTTTGGTTTCAGATTGCATGCACAGGACTTTGGTTGTAGATGTATTATCCATGAAATGCTGGTGTGTTTTAAAGTGATGTTCCTCATTGTATGTTTTTTGGAAGTTGTTGTTTGGATGGTAACTAATCCGTTTCCTCTGTTTTCCTCCTGTTTAACTCCAGTGTAACTCCAAATTCAAATATCACTTAAAATTAATCACTATAAATGTATTCACTTAGCAGTCTATACTATACTATTATATAGCTATACTAACATGTGTTCACCCTGATTGCTAACAAGCTTCAGTAACTCCTTCCAGCACAAGGTGCCATAAATTAAAGTTAAACAAACAAACAGACCTTAGGATACCAGACCTCAACTCTCAATCACAAATTCAAAGAAATACATCTACTAGGCCCTTAGGGGGAAATTATATTAATTACCTAGACAATAACAGTCAGTAGTTGCATAGAGTAATGTATGCACAATCCTTAGGGGGAAATTATATTACCTGTGGAACAGAAGAGAGAAAGAAACATAGAAAGTGATGGCAGATAAGAGCCACATGGCCCACCCAGTCTGTCCAGTTGTTTATTTAAAACTATACTGACCCTAGACCCTATTTACTCTCAGTTTAGTTTGAGATTTAGACTATCCTTATATTTATCCTTATATTTATCATACTGTGTTAGCCTCAACCACCTCAGATGGGAGGCTATTCCACTTATCTATCACCCTTTCAGTGAAGTAATTTTACCACACATTTCCTTTGATTCTACCACCCTCCAGTTTATATTCATGCCAACGTGTTCTATTACACCTCTTCCTTTGAAAAATGCCACCCTCCTCTAGCCGTCACAACCCTTGATATATTTGAAAGCTGCTATCATGTCCCCCCTCTCCCTTCTCTTGGTTCCTCTAGCCTTTCTTGGTATGTTTTGTGACACAGGCCATGGACCATTTTAGTTGCTCTTCTTTGCACTATTATATTTATGTCTTTCTGGAAATATGGCCTGAACGCAAGAATTCTTTCTTTCTGCTACTAATTCCTCTCCCTATGCAACTAAGCATCTCACTTGCCTTTCTCATTGCTTTGTTACATTGCTTGGCTACCTTTAAGTCACATGAAAAAATGACTCCTAGATCCCTTTCCTATTCAGTCATTTCTAATGTAATGCAATTAATGATATATTGAGCATTTGGGTTTTTGTGCCCCAAGTGCATGATTTTGCATTTTTCGGCATCAAACTGCAGTTGCCAAACTTTTAACAATTTCTTCAGTCTACCTAGATCATCCCTCATTTTGTGTACCCCTTCTGGGGTACTCCTCTGGTGACCATCCTCAGAAGGGATTCTATTTACTACAACCTTCTGTTGACTATCCTGTAAGCAATATTGTGTCCATGCTATCTAAACGTTGCGTTCTGCATCTCAGAAGGTTTCAGTAAAGATATATAGTTCATATTTCCACTGTTATTATTCTATATATCAGACGTATTTCGTTCAACAGACTCAGCATCCATGAGCAGTTAGTCCTGGGGAATACCATTTTTTGCACAATATAGAGACTGTTATCAGACATTTTGGACTGAATTCACATATATACGATTTTGCTTGTTTTTGCGTGCGTATTTTTAGGATCGGATTAACTGTGCATGTGTAGCACCTTTTTCCACGCAAGTTACGTAGGATTTAGGCATGGAAGTCCATTAGACGCATATTACTAAATCGCACTTAGTGACATACGAACAGAGGGGCGTGATTGTCTTCTGTACGTGCGAATTTACGGAAAAGTGGGCGGGGGAGGCATTTAAATGTCCATTTGAGGGCGCAGTTAATAATGTAAGGCACTTACACACGTAACTACACACGCTGAGTTAAGGTTGCCCTATGGACGCGTAAATGACCGAAAATCCGTCCGTGCGAGGGGAGTGTCATGGGTGTTGCCTTGCAATGTACGTGTGTATATTTGCATACTTTATACACACACATCTGTGTGTCCGCACGAACATTGCCTCCCCCCACCCTCCCCGGCTAATCTAAACCCCTCCCACTTCTATCTAAACACTCCACGAGGTGGCATTACGCCGCCTCTTTCTACTTAAAATACTCTGTGTGGTCTTTAGAGAGAGCACGGAGTCAATCTACGTACCTAACTGGTGCATAGATTGCGTAAATTACCTACCATGCATGCGTAGTAGGTAAATTACTAAGGATCTATACCTAAGAAGCATTTGCTTCTTAGGTGTGAATACGTTCCTATATTTTTAAGGATATCAATAACATTTATTATACTTAAAATGATTGCAGTACCATTTAGATTACTAAAGCCAACAATAGTAAAAAAAAACAAACTCTTTTTTGCTGTACTTGATACATTTATATACTATATACTATGTACCCAGTACATGTACATTGTTTCTCGACCACATGGATAATAACTGAAGATTGAATCCAAATTTTCTAAGGAATTGTTGTAAACCATTCAAGCACATCCATTCAGCGCTGCTGACATCCCAAAACAGTATAAACATTCTATTATTACCATTCCCAAAGCATCAGCATGACATGATGTGCGAGACTCAAGCTAAGAGAAAAAAAAAATCACATGAAAGGGTGTTAAATGCGTCTTTAGCTTACGCATACAGGACATTAGACAGTTCTCCCATCTGCTGACTTACTGATCCTGATAAATGGGAATTTTTCTTACTCGCTGGCTTGATACCGATGCTCAAGTCACTACAACTTGTATATTTCCATATCTATCGTTCCTTCCATGCTTTCTTATTTTATCAGAAATATGAAAGAACATGATCAGAAGAATTCATTTATAACTATAGATTGCATGTATCATAATTAATTGGGTGAATAAAACATATACTGTTACATGTTTATATCAGGTAGTAGTGGGACGAGGAGAAGATGCGCATCGGTGCACCAGTATTATGCTACCTCCTGACAGTGCGATCTCAGATCATTCTCAGCCATTGCTTGCCCAACAAACACTACTTCCATCTCTACAAGAGCCTGTATTGTAGGTTAGGTAGAGTAGAAGTATATAGGTGCAAGTCAATAACACCTGTATGGAAATTTGACTGAATTTGGCTACATTTTACTGAGTTACATGTAGTTTTACTTACTTGATTCATTATTATTGGACTGGATTCACAGATACGTATTTACTAGCATGGCAACACCAATGACAATCCCCTCGCACGTACGGGTTTTCGGCGACTTACGCCTCCATGTATCTATTAAACCTTGCCCTCAATTGCCCATTTAAATGCCTTCCCCCGACCACTTTAAAGTAACTTCTAACGCACGTAAAACAACCACGCCCCTCGTATGTACGTATGTCCCTAAGTGTGATCACAAGTCTGTGCCTAAAGTACTTACGTGCGTAAATACTATGTAAATTGCGTGGAAAAGTTACTACGCATGCGCAGTTAATCCACTCCTAAAAATATGCATGTAATCAGACGCAAAATCGGATCTGTGAATACGGCCCATTATTATTATTATTATTATTGTTATTATTATTATTATTATTATTATTATTATTGTTGTTATTGTTATTGTTATTATTATTATTATTATTTTTACTCTCATACTACTTTTCCGCCTCTGTTGACCTCACTGAATTTCAGATGATGATCTTGATGGCATTCATGATTAGATTGAAATCTCTCTCATAGGGGTATATTTACAAAAGTTGATTTTTTTCAAGCGATTTGAAATCGACCGATCTCGCCATTGTTTTACTGCAATTTTTAGCAAAAATCGTGGTATTCACTAACCGACGCTTTTATAACAAGATTTGAAATCCCCGTCGATATGCATTGATTTTTCAAGGGCTAAATTGCTGTGCTTTTCTATAGAAAAACACAGCGATTTTCCCTGGAAAAATCGCCATCGCTTTATGTTTAAAAACAAAACCAAAAAAAACAAACAGAAGCACAGCATGTCTGGAATGCTTAGCATGGCTGTGCTGATAGAAAACTAGAGCGTTCACTAGGGCCCCCTAATGTGAATGACATAATCATTTCTATAAAAGGGTGCCCTCTACTGACAGAATGGTCATTAGGGGCCTCATTCATCAAAGGTGATTTTTTGATGCGATTTTAAATCGCATTACATCGCGGCGATATTGCCGCGATTTTTTTTTTTTAAATCACCAGATTCATTAATAATCGATATGCGATTTTCCCAATCTCAGGCGATGTTGTGCGATTTCTAAAGGGCTAAATCGCGTGAGATACAAAAAAAAACGAAGTGCTGCATGGCTGAAAGCCTTAGCGATGCTGTACTAATAGAACTACAAGGCTCAGCATTGCTTAGCCTTGTAATAATATCAGCGGCAGCATGGTTAGGCTTCTAACCATGTGTGGCTGCGTGTAGTGTGTGTAAAAAAAAAAGTTCATTCAGCAATAAACATACATTAACCCCTAAGTATGCATGTAAAAAATAAATATTCCCTAACTAACAAAGTTCCCTACTGTGTGCACTTACCTCCGGTGGTCATCTCTCCTATTCTAAGTGTAATGTATGCAGTGTGTGTTGTTAAAAATAATAAAAGTTTGGGGCACTCACCGTTTGCTGACATCTCTCTGGTCTGGGTTCTCGTTGCTTGAAGTCACTGGTCCGGTTCTCGGGGGTCTTCTCCAGTTACCACGACGGGGACACCTCCTTTTCCTATGCGATGCTGCTCCTAATGACCATTTGGTCGTTAGGGGGCAGTGTTTTATATAAGAGATGACGGCAGTTACACTGGTCCTCTACTGTTTCTGACGTCTTCTCTTATATAAAACACTGCCCCCTAGTGACCTAATCGTCATTAGGAGCAGCCCGGATGAAGAATAGGAGGTTCCCCCCGTCGTGGCAACAGGAGAAGATCCAGAGAACAGGACCAGACACTTCAAGCAAGCTGAACCCAGAAGAACACAGACTACAATGAATAAGAGAATGCTTCCCAAGATGAAGACATCAAACGGTGAGTGTCCAAACCTTTTATTAATTTTAATACAACACACACTACATACATACACTTAGATTAGGAGAGATGACCACCGGAAGTAAGTGCACACATTTAGGGAACATAATTAGTTAGGGAATATTTACATTTAGGGAACATAATTAGTTAGGGAATATTTATTTTTTACATGCATACTTTATTAAATGATGTAAGGCAGGGGTCCTCAACACTGTCCTCAAGGACCACTAACGGTCCATGTTTTTTAAATCTCCCTGCTGGAGGTGGGCTCATAACTGACAGTTACATTTTGAAAGCTCCACAGGTTATGCAGCGAGACCTACAAAACATGGACCGTTAGTGGTCCTCTTGAGGACAGGGTCGGGGACCCCTGATGTAAGGGGTTAATGTATATTTTGTGCTTTGTGGGTTTTTTTTTTAACCACACTACACACAGCGCAGCATGGTTAGAAGTCTTACCATGTTGTGCTGATAGAACTACAAGGGAACAAGGCTTTGCTGACCCTTGTAGTTCTATCAGTACAGCATGGCTAAGGCTTTAGGCCAAATTGCGTTTAATGAATGAGGCCCTAGGAGCGGTGCCGAAGAAGAGGAAGGAGCCTGTCACTGGGGCAAGTGCCCGAAGAGGCAGAAGAGCAGAAGGAGGGATGGAAGGATCATCATCTTCAAGCAACCCGACAAGATTCTTCAAGCAACTGGAGGAGATTATCTGCAAAGAAACAAGAAACTACAAGCAAGTATTCCCAAGAATGATGACAGCTAAACGGTGAGTGTGAAATAATTTTATTGACATTATGCAACACACATTAATTTAAAATACATTTAGTACAAAACAGTGTGGCCACCTGGGGTAATATTACGGAGTAGGGGGCATTATTATGCAGTGCAAATGTATATTATAGGCTCACACGTATGTACATTTATTTGCGTATGTTTTTTCCACACTGTATTTTTTTTTCCATCATTGGATACAGCGCAGTATGCTTCTAAGCATACTTAACACGCTAATATTACTATAAGGCTCACCAATGCTGAGCCTTGTAGTTCTATCAGCGCAGCCATGCTAAGCATTCCAGACATGCTGCGCTTGCATTTTGAATAGAGATAAACACATGTCAAATATATTGACATGTATTTTTCAGGTACAGTGTGGGGCGCTTTCATTGAAAGCGCCCCCCACACAAAGCGCTTTGTTTTTGTGCGATTTGCCGACGATCTAAAGGTGAATTAGTCAAATCGCCTTTAGTGAATACGGCGAATTGTATTCTTTCAATGGCAAACATCTGGACGATTTCTGTCCAGCGATGTTTGCCGGGTCGATTTTGGTCAAGTTAATTTTATTCTATGCATGCAGGGAGAATGCTTTGCTTTTACTTATTGCACACAGATACCTGATCAGCTTCACTTTTAAACTGCTAATTAGACTTGAGCTGGGAAACATCACCTTTTAAGTATAATACTGTTGCAACAAATGAAATTTGACTCCCCATAAACATGGTTTAGCCCAGGTGTAACTTTAAGTTCTTATTTTCAATCTCTGAATCTGGTCCTTAATCCAGTGTTTGATTTTTTCTTCTTCCTTTTTCTCTCTCTTTATAACCAGTATCCTCCTGACTTACATTTCATCCTAAAAGCTTGGTCACAGCAAACTCGTATTACGGCTAGACACTGCAATATGCATGCACCATTTTATACTACAGGCACTATGCTTCCCAACCAGAAACAATCTCAGTAACTATAATATTCCTTCACACCGAGCTATGCACCCAGGAATAACCCTATAGCCAGTTAATATAATAGGTCTGGGGTTTTTTTATCCGATAACATCTAGCTTATACTGCTAAGGGCTATGAAAATTAATTTATTATCATTTCTAATTATTTGCTCCCATGGTCATTTTAAGGTTATTACAGATTATTCAAGCCTGTCATGTTTCTGAGCTATAGACGCATGTCCTATTGCCCATTGTCACATTGCCAGCAGGTACAGTCTCCCAAATCTCCCCCTCCCATACTCAACAAGAGGAGATGTTGAACAGGGAGACAACTGATCTTGTCAGAGGATTTTCTCTTAAACCTAGAAGTGACCAGGACCTCTCTTTAGTCATGTAGCTCTTCCAAAATCAAAAGGATACAGCGCATATATCTCTAATAGTATTCAATAAATATATATACCGTCAATATTATGACTATATTCATGATATGTATATACTTTATAATTATATGTGGGCTTCAATAAGTAGATAATTCAGGAAAACGGCATTACAGTTAGAAAATGTATTTACTAAAACAATTATGATGTATAAAAAACAAAAAGACACAACTACTTTAGTAACGGACCCTGCTTATAAAAAGATTTCCAATATAAGTGGTTGGTCCCTTTGGATAGATGAATGTGTTTTGTTTAGGTTCACCCCGGGTGGCCAGGACCACAGTTCTGTGTGGATATATCCATAGCAATGTGGGTGTTTCGTTTGAAGTACACTGTAGCAATATGAGAATTCAATAATGCATCAAATCATGTGCACATACCGCTTGTTGGTTGGGGGGGTATGTGTGTCCGCGTCCTTCTCCAGTCGGTGTGGAACTTGTCCCTCACTACCACCGGCATACAGAGTATCAGGGCTCGTGTTCCACTTCCCTCTGCAGGTTCTGGCTCAGTGATCCGTATCAGGTGGTTAATACTGCAGTCGTCTCACAGGCAATATACACGTAGATTTCCTCATTCAGCAACCTCACAGATTTGACATGTTCCAATGAACTCCACAAGAAAAGTTAGTTAATTAAAAACAATATTTTTGCAGGGGTCTGATTATCACAGCATCCGCTTGACGCGTTTCGTCCCAGATGCTGGGGACTTTCTCAAAAGCGTATAGTATGTGTCTGGTATGGTATCACTATTTAAAGCCCTGTCACAGCTGTTTAATTACTTGTGTTAAAGGTATACACTCTTCTTTATGTGGTTGGGCTGTAAGCTTTCAAACCCTAGTTGCCATTTCCCTAACTTCCTAACTATACATACAATTTCATAATAAAAACAATGAAAAATAGAAAAAAGATACAAAAAACATATATCAATTATATCAAATTAAGCAGAGATGAATAAATAAAACAAAGTTGCATACATTAGACAAATAGATGTATAACCAAATGAGCAATTTTCAGAATCTCTCCATCCAAACATCTTCCACAATAGGTTTGGATAAGACAGAATGTATGATCCTCACTTAATATCACATAAAGGATCTATTGTATTTGTTTTATATACCAAACAATTAATTAACCAATTATATTTCATCGCCATTGGTATAGTCTCTACTCACATATAAATCACTCATATTAGTCGATTTTGTGGAATATTTATATTGTTACTAATCTGTGTATATACAAATTGATTATGGTAATATTTATTTCAGTGAACATTAAAAGTGAATACTAATATTTAAAATAAAACAATATTTATTTTTATTTTTAAGTTTTTGAGCTTTTTTTGGGATTCATATAAATATCGACAACACCAGTGACGATGATATTAACATTATATGCATATAGATTGATACATATATTCATTTTTTCCATACTAATAAATTATATTAGTTAAATAAATGAATAAATAAACAAACAAATTTACATTCTCTAAATAATTCTTTAGGTTTTTATTCTTTTTAAAAATCACCTTTGGTTTACCTTTCAAAAGGAGGGCAATCAACTCATCTTGTTTAATAAATATGGAATTCTTTTCAATTATTCGTTTAATTTGGAGTGATTTATTATTGAATTTCGTAATGAAAGCTAAACCAAAGTCATTTATAAGATTCTCTTTCTTATTAACTTGTCGTTTTTTAGGGGATAATAAAGTTTTCCGATTTAATTTGGTTGCTTTGCTTCTTGCAAGGGGTGGTGATAGGTTCAGTAGGATTTGCCAACGTGAGGCCTACTGGATCTTCACCCTCCAGACCCTTACACCAGAGGGCCTTAATGATACAATTGACTTTAACGATACTGGGTATTGAAATTGGATATGAGAATATTATTTAATCTGTAATATTGATAAAACCTAAGAACTTGGGAGATACTTGCGTATCTACAAGTATAAGGAGATACATTTTTATTTGAATATGTGGGTATATGTATGGATTGAAAGTGGTAGAAGGGTAAAATAAAATAATAACAAGATAAAGTAGGAACAATGGAGGTTAACAACACTGAATACTAAGGGTGGATATGAAAATGTAATTCAACCTATTCTAGGGATAAAACCCAAGAACGTGGGGAATATGTGTATATAGAAGGGGACTAAACTTGTTGGAATATGTGGGTTTATATATGGACTGAAAATAGTAGGGGGCAAAATAGCATGAAATAAAGCATAATAGAACAGAATGGAGTAATAATGGAGTAAAGAAGGGATGCCCTTTAGATAAATTTAGAAAAATAAATATTTCCTGATCTTATCAAGCCAAATGACAACCAGAGAATGTAAATTTATTTGTTTGTTTATTTATTTATTTATTTAACTAATATCATTTATTAGTATGGAAAAAATGGATATATGTATCAATCTGTATGCATATAATGTTAATATCATCGTCACTGGTGTTGTCGATATTTATATGAATCCAAAAAAAAGCTCAAAAACTTAAAAATAAAAATAAATATTGGTTTTTTAAAAGATATTAGTATTCACTTATAATGTTCACTGAAATAAATATTAATCAATTTGTATATACACAGTTTAGTTACAACATAAATATTCCACAAAATCGACTAATATGAGTGATTTATATGTGAGTAGAGACTATACCAATGGCGATGAAATATAATTGGTTAATTAATTGTTTGGTATATAAAACAAATACAATAGATCGGGCCCCATCAGATACGGGGCCATGACAATAGTCCTGGCTGTCCCCCCTTGATGGCGGCCTTGTCTATTGGGCCTGGTCAGTCAATAGGCTGATTAGGCTTTGAGAAAGGACCCCGGAGGGTTTGAACGCGTGAGGGAGCCAAACCAGCTGAACACTGAGGACCTTACCAACGGCAGATGCAACACCGTTTCTCTGGAAGGAGTGGATACCCGGGCCAGTCTGGACAGAGACTTTAATTTACCATCTAAAGATCCGAGCGGCATCTGGTACGTAGGGGGAACTGTAGTATTATAGCTGGATTTTTTTTATTATTGCTAGTTTTTTATCATTGCTAGCTGTCTATTTAATAATGTCAATAGCAGATATTCTGTAGAAATAAAGTGTTTTTAAACGGATCACACTATGGGCTCTATTTACTAAGAATGCCTGAACGTAGCTCAGGCAAGTTCGAATTCGCTCTCTGAGAACTCCTGAGCTACGTTCAGACTATTTACTAATACTCACCCTCTGCTGGCTGTCCCGCGATGACATCTGAACTTTCTTCTGTCATCGCGGGCTTTCTTCCTGTGTCTGGAGAGCCTGCACATGCGCAGTGGCTCTCTGCTGGGACTTTGTAAAAAAATGAAGTCCCAGCATGAGAAGCACTGCGCATGTGCAGGCTCTCCATGTCGGGACCAGCACCTGCGGGCAGACGCGTCTTCGGTCCGGTAAGTATTTAAGCTATTATATTGTTTTATTTAATTTCTGTTGTTTTTTTAATTGTTTTTTATTTTTCAAAAAAATGTTTTTATTTACATTTTTTTATGACAACGTTATTTACTTATATTCCAGCGGTCTACCCATACATATACCCCCTTTTCTCCCCCTAATAACAGCTATTAGGGGGAGAAAAAGGGGGTTTTATGGGGAGATTGCTGGAATAGAAATCTGAACGCCAGTCTGAAATGGCGTTATTTTAACTCTCAGAGCAGAGTATAAAACTCCACTCTGAGGGTTAGTAAATAGCCAGCCCCACTGAAAACAACGGGCTGGCGAAGTATTGCCGCATGGCCATGGAGACTGGTGATTTCCATGGCGGTGCAGCTGTTGTAAATAGCAAAGAGTTCATTTTTGGAGTTATTACTTCATAACTCCAAAAATGAACTTTTTAAAGCTTTAGTAAATAGAGCTGTGTGAATCCGAACCTATATATTCCAAAACTGCTGTGTATTACATCCGTGGCAATAGCATATGAATATAGTTATAACAAGTTTAAACACATGGACAGGGGGTGTGGACTACGTGTAGTGACAATAAGGATCAATAGTATCAGCTGCAGTTATTTGTTATATAAAAGGTAAAAACAAAACCAGAATCCCTGGATTGGCTGGACACGAAGCTATCTACAGCAGATCTCTTTACACAACATCCCGGGGCAATGATGTTACACTATATTAGGAATTTAACATCTCAACTTTTACCTGCTTATGGCCCAAGACATGGGTTAATAATGTTCACCAAAAGCATATACTGGTCTTTCAACAAAGCAGAGGTCACAGCTGTTTAGAGAACCACACTGAGACATAGGGCTGGATCCAGACTTACACAAAATGGATGCATTCCACTAGCAAGGAGCGGAAAGCGGCTACATTTTGTGTGTGGTATGCGCACATACTGCACTCCTATTATGGATGTGGTGCCCTCTCAAGCTGATGGCATGTACATAAGGTGGGAGGGATATAGTACAGTAAAGGGGCGTTTCAGCCCTTAGAGTCCCCGGTTTGTAAGTCTATGTGTGCTAGGGAATGCTCCCCATCACACGCACAAAGCAGATGCAGCGGGGATATGGCTTTGGATCTCGAAGCTCCGAGGGCAGCAGATGCGGAGGCCTGGATCCAGTCCTTATGAAGTAATGTGTAGTCATGGAAACTCAGGCAGTCTGCTCCATTCCCATGATATAATCACACAGGGAAAAAAATATCACTGTAGTAAGATACAAGGCAAGTAAAAAAAAAAAATATATATATATATATATCCGTATAACAGAATCATGTAAATGATGGGCGCAAATTATAAAACGCTTATTTATATTTTCTCTGTTAATATGAAGTCAGATATTGTAAAATGTTAAAGTAATTCACACTGAAATATACTTTTATTTATTCATCTTCCTCAACATAAATATTAACCCTACAACAAAACACAATGGTTTCTCTTTAGGAGGTCAATAAGGAGATTAGTTGCTCATTAAAAAAATAAAAAATAAAAATCACATAAATATAACTGAACTCTGAGTGTTTTAAATGGTTTAATGTAACGTTGTTTGTCCTTAGTGAAAGCTCCTGGATGCACTGGAATGGGCAGATGTGACTGGATGCTATGAAATCTCTTATGTAGCACATATATTTTCTCATCTCATCCTGCATTTCTTCTTTACAGATCCTTAAATATAAAGGGTTGGATCCAGACTTAGGTAAGTGCTTGAAATGAGTTACTCCTGGGCTAAACCATGGTGATTGCAGGGGAGTCATATTTCATCTGTTGCCAACAGTATTAGTGTTGAGAGGTGATGTTTCCTATCCCAAGTCTAAATAACAGTGTGATAGTAAAGCTGGTCAGTTTCTATGTGCAGTAAGCAATTCAAAGATCTATCCCTGCATGCAAAGAATACAATTAACTTGACTCCCCCTGCAATCAACATGGTTTTGCCCAGGCTAACCTTCCTCTCAATTTCAAGCTCCTTCTTAAGTCTGGATCCAGCCCAAAGAGAGTAGTTGAGAAACGTCCACTCATTGTGGCATAGAAACATAGAAAGTGACGGCAGATAAGAGCCACATGGCCCATCTAGTCTGCCCATTTGTTTATTGAAAACTATACTGACCCTATTTACCCTCAATTGGGGTTACAATTTAGGATACCCTTATATTTATCCCAAGCATGTT
Organism: Limnodynastes dumerilii; assembly: GCA_011038615.1. Lineage (NCBI taxonomy): Eukaryota > Metazoa > Chordata > Amphibia > Anura > Limnodynastidae > Limnodynastes > Limnodynastes dumerilii. The sequence goes on along the minus strand of WWET01001412.1, from coordinate 207,941 downwards.
TAAATTGTTCTACTGTATTAGCCTCAACCACCTCAGATGGGAGAATAGTCCATTTATCTATCACCCTTTCAGTGAAGTAATTTTTCCGCACATTTCCTTTGAATCTACCACCCTCCAGTTTGTATCCATGCCCTCGTGTTCTATTACACCTTTTCTTTTGAAAAATGGTACCCTCCTCTAGCTGGTCACAACCCTTGATGTATTTGAAAGCTGCTATCATGTCCCCCCTCTCCCTTCTCTGCTCCAAGCTATACATGTTTAGTTCCTCTAGCCTTTCTTGGTATGATTTGTTACAAAGGCCATGGACCAATTTAGTTGCTCTTCTTTGCACAGTCTCTAATGTATTTATGTCTTTCTGGAGATATGGCCTCCAGAACTATGGGAAGGAGAACTCATAAAAGCTAACATGCTGAGAGAGAGGGTGAATAAACAGGAGACACAGTGGTGAAGATGGGGAGCATATGCAATGCGCCCGGAGCTCTGCATAAAGCCCAGCATAACTAGACTTAAGTAAGACATTTGACACTTCGACTGTTAAACAAGCTGGACAATTTGGATTCAAAGATTGTTGCCTGTGTATGATCTTGGTTGCAGGATAGACAACAAAGGGTTGAAGTAAATGGAATCTCTTATCAGGATGGAAAGAATACCAGTGATTTGTGGTTGGGCCATTGCTAATTAATATCTCTATTGGTGTAATTACAAATGGTATCGGATAAAGTATGGCTTTTTTGTATATGACGCAAGACGTAACAGGTTAGACATGTCAGGAGGTGTAAATAAAATTACTGATGATCTAGGTATACTGAAAGAAAAGTCAAGAGTGTTGCAAATTTAGTTTTATGTCCAATAATACAAAATCAAGCACTTGGGACCCAATACTGAAAAGCTTAATATAGCATTAATGGCACTATGGGCCGTATATTAAGGCACAGGAGAGTGTAATTTTTCGGAGGAAGAGATGTAATAGAACATAAGAGCATGTGCATTAACTGGAGGGTTGCAGGTTTATAGGAAATGTGCAGAAAATGACTTCACTGGATGGGTAATTGATAAGTGGAATAATCTCCCATCTCAGGTGGTAGAAGCTAACATCATAGAACAATGTAACCATAATTTGGATAAATATAAGAATATTCTAAATCTTAAACTGAAATAAGGGTCTAAGTATAAAGAAAAAAAAGAGGGGCAGACTGAATCTGCCGTTATTTTTTATGTGTCTATGGCTGATGCTTCTTAGGTGCGTAACTTTAATAAAGGACCTACTGCGGGTGCATTCAGGGGCGGTCCTAGGTTTTGCAGGGGCCAATGCGACACACCCCACCCCCCCACCGGAGAAAAAACTTGAGACATTTACTTTTTTTTTTTGCAAACCAGACGCCACTGGCCGCCAGGCTTGCATGTGTGAAGTAAAGGCCCCGCGCGAGGCTGCAGCAGCTAGTACAGTGCCACCGGGTTCATCATCCCAGCGGCTCTGTGCTGGTTGCCGCGGCCCCGTGTGGGGCCTTTACTTCCCTGACACTGTAGTCACATACACAGTGCCCGGACCGCTGCATCCAGGCACTGTGTATGTGTTGCTTTGCTGCCTCCGGGCGGTCTTGAAAGACTGCACGGAGTATTTTAGGCAAAAAGAGGTGGTGTATTGCCGCCTCGGGGAGGGTTTGTATAAAAGTGGGAGGGGGGATTTAGATTAGCCGGGGAGGCGGGAAGCAGCAATGTCCATGCGGACATTGCACGGATTGTTAAACTGCCATAAGGTACCTAAAAAGGGGGACAGGACAGGTGAGTTAGGTTCGGGTCTGTCCACAACTAACTCACCATGGATCTTAGAATAAAGTTCTATGGGGTTGATTCAGAGATGCGATTGCAAACAGCTTCTTGTGAGAAAGTTGTTATTTAAAGTCTGGGCATCTCTCCTCCCAAACTATTGCTACCGGGAGTCATCTACATGAGTTCATACATTGTACCGTTCTGAAGGGTTGTAATTCATCCTTTAAAGTCTTGTTCAATTCTGAGGGTGATTAAAAAAAAGGAATGTGTTATACTAAATATGGTGTAGCGGATCCATACTTAAGTTCTCCTCCACAGCGGAAGCAAAACTACGCAAGTGCGATCCTATATCCCAAACTTGTGCGCAACTTCCGCAACATGGACCCTACCTTAACTTATATGCACGTTCCCCAAAAATGGGGCGTATCCTAATTTAATACGACAGGTTATTTTTCGAACGTCACATGCTGAAATTACCTAACAATAAGTACCGTGCATGCGTCCAATGTAGAATTCTGTGCGAAATTCGGTCTCCGTACAGGAAATATAGGACAATGAATATATATAATAATGCAACTGGGAAATTATAGAAACATTGGGGGGAAAGCTTTATCAGTCAAAACTACACCACATATTACATTTCCCAGTAATTGCCACCATCAACATCTCTTCATTGTACAGTATTTGTAATGTAGAACAGGCAAAACAGTTTCTTGTTTTTGTCTTAATACAAAGACCAGTATTTTTCTCCCTTAAATCATTGTTTAAAGATTTGCTGCTGCCTAGAAATACTGTAGTAGTGACTGGTGTAAGGGCCTAAATAAGGCATAGGCAACCTCTGACACTCCTAGTATTGTGAAACTACAACTCCCATTATGCTCCAACAGCATACAGAGGTGCTCAGCTATAGCTTGCTGAAAATCCCATCATGGTGCTCGATTTGGCGGGAAATTTATACTCATGCTGAAACTCATACTGTAACCACTAGGTGGCCAGTGTATTGTGTAATCAATGTGTTTCACCTGTGAATGCATTATTCCTCTCAAAGTGTGCAAGCACACCAGAGTGACTTTGTACCGATAGCTGGGAGTACATATAGTCCTGGATGTAAATATACAGTTAAGTGTGTAAAAAAAATGTAAATAAATCGGTTGATTTTACCTACATAAACAGAAAAAATGGAAGCGCTTGGAGTATATCAGAAAAAATTATTATAAATGCACCAAATATTACCAATAAAAATGTATAAATACATACAATTATATGTGCAAATATGACCACCGCTGCAGTAATCAATAAATGTAGACTCTATAGATGGGCTATAGCTCATCAATATTGAACTTCTTATAAATCAATAACATATCAGGAGAATGTCTTCTCATCAAAGCAGTCTCTCATTTATACTTTCCAAGGAGCAATAGATAAGTATTGGTACAGCACCGTGATGATTATATTTCATAGACTCAGTCTCCAAGATGTTTGAGCATGCATTTCGGAAGATTTATAGTACAGTGAAAAAATATATTGCACACTTGACACACTGGTATGTCAGTACCAGCAGAAGTATATCTAGAAAAAATACGCTGATGAAAAACAGACACAGTCAGTATGACTGATGCTTAAAATGACAATAATCCCACACAGTCAATAACAGCCTTCATGGCACTTATATAGTTAGCATCAGTACAATATCCAATAGAAGAATAGAAATTGTTGCAGTTATTAATACTGAATTGAAAGCGGTATAAGTGGTATAAGTTTCATTTTGGGATGTAAGTATTTTTTAAGTACGGCAGTTGAACCCTTCTTGTACTAAAATTGCAACGCGCAAATTTAAACTCTTCTTGTAGTGTCTCCCCCTGTTGCAGTTATTACTTATTGGAGTGCATTTTCATGAATATATATATATATATATATATATATATATACCAGTAACAAGTGTGTATGTACTGTATGTATATATGAGCATGTGCATATAGCAAAAGTCTCCTACCTATTTATAATCCCCTACCTCCTCCCGACTTAATTAATTAGCAAGTGAAAAGGCTAATAATAATGAAAAAAACAAAACACACTTAAGATCCTGGCTGTCAGAGAAGCAGGAAAAGGTCTCCTCAGCCAACAGTTGGAGATGGGGGGGGTTACATGACACGTTGCTCTTGTCTTAATAGTATTTATTAAATGTAACAATCTCTTGCCTATACATTTTGAAAAAATTATGTTTAACCAAAAAGTATGCATATGTACACATCATCTTCCTTATCATTTTCTGTAGTGTTGAATTAGCCATTCCATATAGATAGGGAGTGAAACTACAGCCGAGGGTCCGGTAGGTGTTTTTACTGTATGCAAGAAACAATAAATCTGTCCACCCCCCTCACATTGCAATCTGGTCTGTTTGGGAACAGACATAACCTGTTTTTAGTGTCAGTTTGAAACTCTGGATCATCTCTCATGCTGTCATGTGATGGGTGAAAATTCATGAAACGTTTGCAAAGAAGATATCTTGCTTTTGACTATATCACACAAATGCTGCAGTTGAGATGGGCACTGCACCTATCAATTCTAATTCTGTCTGGACATTTTAAGTTCAACATAGTTCAAATTTGGTCGTTTTTTCTGTTGCTCCCACATGTATATACAGTATCAGACTGAAGTTGAAGGTAGTCTTTGTAACTTTATGTATTTGTATATTATGGCCCGTATTCAGACCGCATTTACGCAATCTACGTAAGAAAAAGATACGTAGATTCCGTAAAAAAATTACTACGCATGTGCAGTAGTAAAAATCGCTAAACACGTTATGTTATACATCCGGTACTCTGAATAAGGGCCTATATTTTTATATGATGAGCATTGTGTATCAGTACTATTAATAATTTTATGCACTTCATACACCGTGGGGCTGAGATTAAAGGCTTCATTCTTACATCAAACTCTTTGACAGAGCTTTGGAATAATTACACATGAACACATCTTTCTATACTTCCCATCTCAATTCAGTGGTTTTACATTGACGTAAGAAGCAATTTCCCAGTAAACATCTCACCCAGTGGCGTAAGTTTTGGCCAGGCGCCCACAAACAAGATAACTTTTGGTGCCCCCCATTGGAACGTAAGGGGGTCACAACATCGCTCAGTTTATGGGAGGGAGCGGAGAGGAGAGGAGTGGTGGTGTCCTGTCCGTATGTAACCTCCCTCTGCTTAAGCCCAGCTGCCCAGTCCCCTGTGGAGGATACAGAGACTCACTCAGGGACACAAGCGAGGACACTGGACACAAGACTGCTGGTTGGGATAATGGAGAAGTGCCCACCTCTGGTCTAGCACCCAGAGCTTTCAAATTCTATGGTACTTCCGCTACTGACATCACCTCATGATGGTGGTGGGGCTGAATTGTGCTCAGTCTCTTCCCATTGCTATTAAAATGGGAGACTGCTAGTTTACGTAACTCCCACCTTCAATATCCATCCAGTGTCCTCCTTCAGGGCTAACTGGCAGAGTGGTCAGAAGTGGGTGTTTTGGGATAGGGTAGAGCCTTATCTCTCATTGTTAACCAAGGTGCTGAATAACAGACAGTTTGTAGCAACACGGTCTGCTCCAGTGCTGGAATATGCTGGATAGATATACTACACACATGCATTCTAGCGGCAAGGTAGCCCCTCCCCACATATATACTGAGACCCGGCAGCTCCTTGCCCTGTGCATTGTCCCAGCAGAAGATTGATGATAAGGGGCAGACAACAGAACTAAATGTCAGTTTAATTTCTTCTCCTCCCCTAACCCCCCTGACTTTACTCCTTTACCCCATACTTATGTTTGTGTGGTCCAACGTGTGTTTGGTTTTGTATATACACCTACACAAGTTGGGCATACATATCATAATTAACCATTAATTTTGTGCCTAAGGTTGGCCTGTATCCTAAATGTTCTCCTAAAAAAAGAAGTGGGGACTAGGAGATATGTCCTTTTTTTTATATTAACAACATTGCTGCTAATGAAATAGGACATATTGCATATGATCTCAAGACAGTATAAACCCTTATGACAGTGAGCATAGCAGCGGAAGCCATTTTTGGCATCTTATTTTGAGATAAGAATTTTTGGGGTCTTTTTGCCTTTCAGGGATCCATTCTTCCAACCTACAATGCATAAAAAACATTAAGTGCTTGCAAATTCAATTGCAATTTAAAAAAATTCTTATGCTCATTAAATTCCCTTAAAGCAAACATAAGGGCATAAATGTCTTTCTGTATAATATATCTGCCACGTGCCAAAATGAAATGTCACCAGATGTGGTCTGCATATTGCCATGTTCCATTGGTTCATACTTAAGAAATGTTGCTTCATGTTTTTCTTAGACACAGCAGAAATAAAATATTAAATTGACACTCACAATGTTTTGTAATATATACATTTATTAATGGACATACCTCTGAAATAAAAGTGTTTCAGTTAAAGAAAGACACTGCAAAACATAATGTCCTGAGCAAGCTTTTGATGGTAGCACGTCCATATGAATTTTTCAACACTAATTTGCAATAATGCGCTTTCATTATGATCAGTGTCAATACTATCCAATAATCTGAGAGTATAGGATGGCATTTTAGTCCCTCTCCCTTTATGTGACATCGCTAGGGAGTTGTAAGCTGTAAATAATTGTCCACTGGTGTGAGTTTCACAGCTGACATCACAGAGAAAAATTTCACTTCAGAGAAGTTAAAGTGAATCCATTATCTACATACAGTAAAAGCAGCCATTTTGTTGGCTAAGTTTTAACATGTGCTGTATGTTAATACAAATTACCTTAGTTATGTCATCTGTTTCACTTCAAATGATTGAATACATTTATAAAATGGTAACTGTAACTCTTCAGATAGTTTTTCATTTTACATTTTAATAACAGTTGATTACCATGTCCTTACAATTTGTCATTTGGAATCCTAAAAATAGAGATATATTTGAATAAACTAAAAAATTCAATAATCAATTAGATGAAGTAATCTTTAATTAATATCTTCAAACTTCACAGTTAATATACATTTGAAAAAGATTTTACTAAAGGGCCAAACCATTTCATAAATGAATAAATCGGTTTATATTTGCTTTTGAACAAAAAGCAGCATTTCAGAATATTGCTCTTTTTACACCAAAAAGTACCACATGTAACACAGAATTTACACAACAAGAACATTTACTGGTACACAATGCTTTCTTTATCATTGATTTATAACAAAAAAATATTAAATTAAAGTCATAACCATCTCCATCTTTAGAATTTTTTGAACACTTAATTAGTCTATTTACATAGGACATGGAACAGGACACAATATAGGTCTGGATTCACAGTTATGTAGTTTTCGTCTTTCGTACGTAGATAGCATAAATTAGCTACTATGCATGCGTAGTAACTCAATTCTTAACACAACGTACGTAAGATGAAAACTACATAACTGTGAATCCGGACCATTGCTTTAATGGGAAAGAAAAAAACGAAAGTTTTTACATTGCAAGTGCTCTCTGATCTCTTGATCATTATTCCTCATCAAAATAATCAGAGAAAATGTATTGGTACAAGTTTATCAAGGCATTATGCCTTCCACAAGCATTACACTCTCCAAAAGCAACCAAAGCATCAGACATTCTGCAGGAATAAGCTATAGAATCATGACACATATCTGACACAGTATTACCTTTAAAGTTTCCCCTTGGAGCATCAAATATTTCAAAATTCAGCTTTGGATACAAATCACATGCCGACTATCATTACAATAGTAAATATTTTGTATAAGATAAAATGAATTAATGATCAGTTTTTCATCATATTAAAAATAGTAAAATAGTAAAATGTAAATACATTTAATGTACCGTGCTACATATTGGGGTTGCTATCATTTACTTGAAAACAGCATGAATATATAAATTATTATTAGTGCACTTTGGTGTTTTTTTTTCCAATTTACAGCATAATGTTTACACTTCTGACCCCTAATGAGTCAAAGTTTTTATAAGCAAGTGATAAAATGACACAACAAAGTAAATTATGATCATTAGTTAATAACGCACCTCTTGGGCAGAAATCGTGTTCACACATGTCTTTCATACATTGTAAATTGAGAACATAACTAGAATACAAAAAAAAATCAACAAAATTGGCTATTGATTTGTGATTTTAAATTTGCAGTGACCTTGATCTGTAAATGTCAATAAATCAATGTTACACAGTACATCATAGTTGCCGACTAACCTGGAATGTCCGGGAAAACTCCAGAAATTCGGGTAGTTCACCCAGTATCCCGGGAGAGCTTGCATATCTCCCGCAAGGGACTTGAGGCTTGCGGTTTCCATGAAATCACGGCCTCAAGTCCTGCCCTCCTGCCTGGCAACACTAGTTTACTAATGTTGCTAGGGACATGACAGGGAGGGACTTGATGACGCAAATTGCATCATCAATACCCACCCCCATCCCAATGAAACCCCGAAAAGGGATCATTGATAGTCAAGGGGTGGGGCCTAATGACGCGATTTGCATAAATCACGCCGTTAAGCCGCGTCCCCTGCATGCATCTATGGCTTCCCTTCGGGATCTCCTGGAGGGAAGCCTTTAAAAGTCGGCAACCCTGCAGTACATATCATTTTCTATTAAGTAACAGATCTGGATCCTCCTGATTTAGACTTTCAGAGTTCATCCTACAGTAGGATTAAAGTGAAAAGCATGTTGGAGGGTTAAATTTTGCAAAAAGGGCATTTTTCAGCCTTAACTCTTGCACCATCCACATTTTTAGTGAGGGTGCCAGTTAAAATTGAAGGTAACGTTCATGGATTGTAAGTTTGACCGTACAAGGGGAGTGGTTTCCCCACACATGCACGGGACTCCATAAACACTGCAAATACAAGCTGCAAGTAAGTGGGCGGGGCTGTCATCCATCTAGAAATAAATTATACAGAAGAAAGAGTTCTTATATCTCAGGTTACTAAGTTATACTTACTTATATTGGGGTAAAGTCAGTGAGATTGTCACTTTAGCATTGTTTATTATAATAATCAAGTACTAGATCCAGACCTATGTATGTTAGGTTACTTATGCAAGTCTCTTGCGTAAGCAAGCCTAACTGTAACGTCTGCACATGTGCGTCAGATGTTACGTTAATGATCTGGCAAAGGGAATGCAATTCCATATGTTAGGAAATCTAGAAAGTGAGTGGGTGGGGGGGACACACTGAAATTATACAGTGTGGGCTGACTTGTGTGAATCAGCGGTTGTACAGACCGCTGATCTGCACAGGACACAAAATAGCCTTATGGCAGCATAACTGAGCTATAGTCCACATGAGGAAAGAGGGGAGTGACACAGGAGTTCACTCCCCTCTTCCCTGAGCACTTCCACACCGCGTTGCGTATGGAACACACGCCCCAAGCCTTTAAAATGTAACATACTCAGTCGAGATTTGGGTTTCTCAATGATATATATGATATAAATGATATTATTATAAGGCAGCATGCACCACAACATCTCCTGAAGGAGGCCTATGTCCAGAATGTATACATCTCATCATAAGAAGTATATTTTCTGGGCATATCCAGTTGCAAAACCACATTCCGACACTAAAACGCAACACGTGCGTGCAGCTATTCACTGGCCCAAAGAAATGTAGGCAAGTAAGTTATAGATATCTCAAACATGTCTTGTACAACAGAACTACTCTAATAACCCACTCTGCGACGAAGAGAATTAATGTTTTGTGTGAGCAACGAAGAAATAACGGTGTAATGGGCCAAACTTATATTTTCACTGAAAATATAATGCCCCACAGTTCTACATTAATGTTTATTGAGCATCATTATTGTAACAGCTTTTCTGTATTTTAAATTATTATAGAATGATAGAAACTTTACAAAATTGTATGGTTCTCAATATCTAGAGATAAGGGGCCGTATTCAGACTTCCATTTTGAAACGCGATCGCAAATATAAGCACGCACGAAGCAAGGAACACCCACCAAAACCCCGGTCACTCTCCTTGCTAATCCGTGCTCACATAGACTTACACCACCATAGACCACCTCTATCTTTCCGTGTGCAGTCCCGTGCGCGTGTGTCCTCCGTGCGGGCATGTCATGATAATCACGCCCACTTTCCTTCATTTAAATGCCGCTTCCCGCCCATTTTCACTTAAATTCTCCCGTGAGTATATTTGCGTCGCATATCTGGACGTATGTTCCCACGTGCATATCATACGTCTGTTCGTAAGGCACTTCCGCACGTATAGTCTACGTCAACTACGTGCAAAAAGATACTACGCATGCGCAGTTGCAACGTACCTAAAATATGTACGGGAGTCGCCGTGAAAATGGAAGTTTGAATACGGCCTTATATCTATATAGGATCAAACCATCTAAAGAAATATACATAAATACAGGTGTGGACTTAGACACAGACGGCCCTTAGGAAGGGCTTTAGAAAATGTCTGGAATGGGGGGAGTAACTTGACCTGTTGCCCTTCATTTGTGTTTTTACCGGTCACACAAGATGCTGACCACTAAGCGCATGTGTGAACAAGTGGGTTAGCACTGTCCTCTGTTGCTCTAAGCTGTCAGCTACTGCCACGTTATTTATAAACAGCACTTAGTACTGAGTACTGTCTATATAGAACTTGACAGCTTAGCATTGTAGCTCCTGGCTAGTGTATCCTCTGTGGGTAAAGGGTGGGCAGCTGTCTCTGGCCCACCTCTCCTGCAGGCCCAGTATAAGCCATAACCCCTACACTTAAGGGTAGTTACACTAATGCACAGACACAATAAAAATATGCAGTAATTATGTTTACCTTAAAAAATATGAAAGTAACACAAAGGAACTATAGCTAGGACACTTTATATAACAACAATAGGTAGAATTAGTGACTAAACTTTGGTTATGTTGATTGAGTTAGTGGGACAATTAAAGGTGATTGTGTTTTTGAAGAGCATTAACTGTCAGGGAAAAGAAAAAACACAGAATTACTACTTATAAGATTAATTATCTTGCATGGATTCTGTCTTTATAGAAAATAAACTATAGTGATAAGAGCAAAGACAAAAATATAAGTTTAGAATAAGAATATATCTGTAATTCAAATACTGTCTTGATTTAAAACTTGGCACAAGTTTGTTCTCAGCACCAGTCTCCCAACATATTGCAAATAAAGTTACACACACACATTGAAAAAAAAGGTAATTTGATAAACAGTTCTCTAATTTTGATATGAAAAAAAAATGAGCAAGTAAAAATACTGATGTTGCATTTAGTTTACAGGTGACCATTATCACCCATAGTAACATTAAACATCCCTTTATATATTATAATGTATGGCTGTTATTTTGGCACTGTACAGATATTTTACATATATCCCAATGTAAAAGGTAGATATGCTTTAAATATGAAATTATTAAATATTTCCTTCTGTTTTCATCTACAGGGCCTACATCTGTAACGGCTTGCCAACATGCATAGACAACATAAGTAATGGCATAATCAGTAATGTCATAATATAATGGCATAACATTTTACTTCAATAGTCACCAGAAGACTTCCAGTGTTGTAGTGGAGATACATGAGTACTGAACTCATTATATACAATTTCTACTATTATTAGGATCAACACTAATTGTCAGATTTAACATAAAGATCCCTGGTGTTTCTATCTCCTCAAAAGCTTCTTCTCCAACATTCAAGTGGGATTCATATGGGGAAGGCCCAAGCTTGGAGTTTTGCTAATGGGTCAAAATCCCACATTTGCCAGTAGTCTAACTGAACAGGGTTCTCCTTCATATTCCCAGTTTGTTCAGGTTGCAATGGAAATTGTTAGTTGATGTCATGCTCATTTGGATTTCTTGTATGTTGACATAACTACCAACAATAGACGGATAGGATTTTAGAATGGGTGCCTGGTTTCATCATTAGGAGGGCATGGTCACATTGCTGTAAGAGTTTTGCCAGACCCAGAGGGTATGTCTAGTACCTTTTTGTACCTCTCCTCCTTTGTTATTAAAATTGCACCTGCTCATTGTTCTGCAGCATTATTACATACCTCCAAGCCGCTGCCCAATCAGGACAAAGCTTTCTTGATCCTGGCAGAGTCCCAAAGTGGGATTTGCCACGCCTTGATCTGAATGGCTGGGAGGTTTGTCTTTCTATGATTGGCCCAATATCATAATATTGTGTCCCTTTGTATTCCCATTAAACTAAAATCATTCCAAATATTTGAAAAAAATAAAAATAATATATTCTTCTCTTTTCATTATACTTATCTCTCGTGTACAGAAATAACATCTTATATCACAAGACAATGGACATAAATGTCATAGATTGTATTGGTAATCATCAAAACAAAAAAAGCTAGCCGCAAATATAGAATCCTTTACCAAAACCACTAAAGTCTTAGATTGATTCTGTTTATATAAAATTAAATAGATTTCTTAGAAATGCAATGCACTGAAAACAGAAAAGTGTAAACAGTATACATATAGCAGTTAATAGAAGGGTTAACGATGATAATAATAATAATAATAATAATAATAATAAACTTTACTTTCTACTGCCTAGCTCTTCAATTTGGCAGATATTTTAAGATACTGAAATAGGATGGACCCAGAAAAGCAGATAGCTTTGTATTCATATCCTTAAGGCATTTGTAATAGTACCCAGGAAAGTGCAGAATAAACCGGTTTTCATGCATGAAAACATAGATAAATATGGGTGAGCAATTAAGATGAATTAATATACCTTACATAGCACAGGCAGACATAAAAAAACATAACACTGTATGGCATAGTACCTTTGCTGTATGTTGGCCCCAATGGATGCATGCATTAACTTATGCACTACAGGAATTAAGGAAGAAAAATATTTACATAACTATACATGTGCTCTCCAAACTGGACAGTGAATAGTTTGAATGTTAGAAAAAGAAAGTTTTAGCTTAACTCCTGTAGACAAGTATTAATAATATGTCAGTGTAATAAGTACTGTTATTAAACTGAAGTGATACCTTCCCACACAAGTTATAATGGTGGCATGGAGTATGTACCATACAGTATTTCCATTAGAAGCCTTTGCTTTGCTCATCCTTACTGTAAATCAATGTTCTTATAACGCTTAAGAAGTGTTATAGATTTAAACAACATCTGAAAGCTCAGATCCATCGTCTTGGGTTTCATGAATAATACTAACGTATGGCACTCGGTAAATTGAATATAAAGATACAATGTGCATTGGCGCAATACACAAACCATACTACTCCATAAATGAGATTATTTACGTTTTATAAGGCCTGTGTTGCGTATCCATTTCCATGGCAGGTTTCTGTTTCTTTTTATAGATAAAGGTAGGATACCCAATAAACCAAATTAAACAGGCAGAAAGCAGTTGGGAAGAAAATTCGGGAGTAGGAGTCAATTTTCGCAACACGAATGTGTATTCTTCCATGTCTCCAAGCACCAGTTCGGCAATCCTCAAAACAGCAGAAGAAACTGGCACAATCTTTCCCATCAAGACACTCGTAGCCATACTCTTCATCCCGCTCTTGTAGGTGTGTGGCATTATTCATCTGAATAGTTGCTGAACGTGGACGGATATCAATAGTTGGAGCCTATTATTTTATAACAAAGAAAGAAAAGAAATATTGTTGAATTCATTATTATAGAAAATAATTAATATGCCTAATACAAACATAGAAGCATAGAAAGTGACGGCTGAACCACACAGCCCATCCAGTATGCCCAGTTGTTTATTTAAAACTATACTGACCCTAGACCCTAGTGGGTGTTGGTCTGCGGTTAGAATGGTCTTTTTTTTGAAAGGACTGTTTTATACCAGACAGTTTCAAACTGGGTCTCAAATTGATTGCTCCTACCTCGCTGAGGAGAAGCAATTGATTATCTTCAGGGCAAAGCCGCAGCGCGAATAGTAAGTATTTATCTAACCCCAATCCTTATCCTAATCTTTGCCCTAACCATCCCCTTCCATTACCCTAACTCTAACTCTCTCTTCCCCACAACCTGACCCTAAGCCTCCCTTCCCCACAATCTGACACTAAGAGAACCCTCTCCACAGCCTAACCTTAAGACTCCCTTCCTTGTAGCCTAACCCTAAGACACTCTTCCCTGCAGCCTTACCCTAAGAGTACCCTCCCCGCAGCCTAACACTAAGGCTTCCCTGCCACAGACTAACCCTAACCTTCTTCTCCCCACAGCCTGACCCTAAGACTCCCTTCCCCGCAGTCTAACACTCCCTATAGACTTCCCTGTCCAGTCCAGTGCGGTTTTGGAAATACTGAGTGGGTGCATACTGAAACATAAATTCTGCATAGTTACCCTTTTATTAGTAAAGCTTTCTTATTACTAATATTTTCAAAATAGAGACAGCTTTTTGACTGTCTGTATTTCGAAAATAGAAATTTCTTTGCGCAGAACACATCCCAGCACCTAATTTACCTTCTATTTAGTTTGAGATTTAGAATATCCTTTTATTTATCCCAAGCATGTTTAAACTATTCTAATGTGTTAGTCACAACAACACAGATGGGAGGTTATTCCACTTATTAACCACCCTTTCAGTGATATCGGGTAGATCCAGACCTACTAGTTACATTACAATGTGTAGCATTTTTACGCTAGCGTAATTACTATGCACTCCCCTAGGCACTCGCCTCATTCGTACGTACTTTGGACGTTTTGTTACGCTGTCCAAACCCTACCTTAACTTTTCCTAGCGTAAGTACTGATGTACATAATGGATTTACGCACGTGACAGCCAAACCCAGCCCATACTATCCAATTTAAATGTCTCCAAAGCGTAATTACGGGTGTCATATTGATGCCCCCACCCCTTCATTCATATTTATGCTGATGTTACGTATGTTAGGATTTACGTGGCGTAACATTTGCCGCACAATTTGCCGAAATTACATAATCGGCTAGCATAAATACGTTAGCGTACTATGCTTAAGATTTGGTTTATCATTTGTAATTGGAAATATAAGGATAATTAAAACTTTTTCAATGTGAATTCATGAAACCCAAGGTATTTTGTGGTGGATTATATAATCTTTACCAAAAAAATGTAACTATAATAATTTATCAATAAATATTATTTTGTAGGTTTGTTTACTGGTAAGTCAATAAATGTGTCTTGGAATTATTGTTTTCATCATACACTTGACTAAATATAGAGAAATGTTTTGGTTTGGCTTTTTCTTTATCTACTCATCAGGAATGTGTGCTTATAGAAAATCATATTAATCACAGCTCAACAGAGTATTTTAGGAGACAAGTGATGAACTTGAGAAAGACTTTTGTGTAACATAAGAAATGTTATCATGTGAGGAGGTGGAATTAATAACCCAGGGAGCCATAGGTTGAGAGGCAAATAAAGAATTTAACTGTAGCATTAATACTTACAAATGGTTTGTAATAGAAGACCAATGACGAAAAGGTTTTTAATAATATATTACTGTTGGAATATTTAAAGTAGCCTGCAAATCAACTATTTACCTGTCGGAAAATAATGACTCAATAATGACCAACAAAGAGGTAAGCCCACTGAGACGATCTCATTTTCCAGTATTTAATGTATATTTCTATAACAAAGATATTTCTTCTCACATGATACTGCTAGCAAATTTCAGCTTGAGGGCAAAGTAAGCCTATCAAGAACATTTTAATGAGAAGAAATGTAAGCAGCCCAGTATGGGAGCGCCTTTAATCTTTAGCGTCTAGCTCAGAGAACCTATCAAGATGATACATTTCTGAGAAAGCAGTAATAAAGAGCTGAACATATAGAAACCCTGGAAAACTGTGCAAAAATCATGTAATGTAGGTGTGATCAAGTAAACCACAATGGAAGATGGAGTCATTGGAACAGGGTTTAAATTACTATCAGCTTCCCTCTGATTTTAGCATAACGTAAAAACTTGCGTCTCATGATCAGTTGTAGATAGGGCCTTAAAAAAGCATATTGGTGATCTTTATCCAATACAAAAGGCATCCTAATAACCAATTAGAGAACATACTAGTCATTTAAATAATAGACATAGTATCCTTGTGATACACAGAGCCTCTTAGTGAATGCTATACAATACAAAGAGAATTCTAGCGATTGCCTTAAAATAAACAGGTCTTTCTTGATTATTACAAAATATAATCCAATTCAACAAATATTTCTAGAGTTGGCAGACACTGACATTGTCCTGCTGCTTAGCTAATATGGGAAAGGTAATGGCAGGTGGCACATAAGTGGCTATATTCCAGATCCAGAATTGCACGCAATACCCGTAAGGCAGCTCTGTATAGGTACTGCACATGTGCAGTACCTATACTTTCACAACGGAAAGCAGCTTTCCAATTCTGGGTTCCATGTGGAAATCAGTCTCCGCAAAGGGGGCCGGGCCACCTACCATGTATACGAGATACACAAGGTGGATGTGTTTTGCCATTTAAATCATACAGTAAGGTCTGGGTTTATTTAAGGTAGGGTTCAGGGTACGAATCCATCATCCGCACGTAGGAGAGCAGAGAGAGTGTCCTGTCCTTCTGCATGCGATATTCTGTATGTAAGCCTCCAATAAAATTAGGATTTCATACTAAGGTAGGTAGATAAAACCGGGATGCAATGTTAAGGTAGTTGAATAAATCAGGATGCAATGTCAAGGTAGGTAGATAAAATCAGGATACGATGTTAAGGTAGGTAGATACACTTAGGGTACAATATTAAGGTAGGTGGATAAAATCGGGATGCAATGTTAAGGTAGGTAGATAAAGTCAGCATACGATGTTAAGGTAGGTAGATAAAACTGGGATGCAATGTTAAGGTAGATAAATAAAACCAGGATGCAATGGTAAGGTAGGTATATAAAATCAGGATACGATGGTAAGGTAGGTAGATAAAATCAGGATGCAATGTTAAGGTAGGTAGATAAAATCAGGAAGTAATGTTAAGGTAGGTAGATAAATCAGGTTGCAATGTTAACGTAGGTAGATAAATCAGGATACGATGTTAAGGTAGGTAGATAAAATCAGGAAGTAATGTTAAGGTAGGTAGATAAATCAGGATGCTATGTTAAGGTAGGTAGATAAAAATCAGGATTTCATGTTAATTCAGGTAGATATAATAAGGAAGGAGATAAAAGTTATTGCTACAAATTTGCAAATTGTGCAGTTAATGGATAAAGGTGGAGACGTAGAAAGAAAAACAACACACATGCACCTGATAGGACACAGACCTACAACAGATTACCCATTAAAAACAGAAATGCTTAAATATAAAAGTTTTTTTTTTACTTTTAGCACTTACTACATATAACATCAATTGAATAAACTTTTAATTAAGATTAAAGCCCATTTTTTATATGGGGCATAATATTTTTTGATGAATTTTTATTTACATCAAAATGTTAGATATACCGTATATACTCGAGTATAAGCCGAGTTTTTCAGCAGATTTTTTATGCTGAAAAATCCCCCCTCGGCTTATACTCAAGTGAACTTACCTTTGCTGTCCCTCTGGTGGTCCCTACGTCTGTGTCAGGCTACTTTCCTTCTGCTGTCCCTCCGGAGGTCACTGCGTCTTGTCAGGCTCTCTGCACCGCAGCTCTGCCTCCGGCTGTCTTAGGTCACGCAACGTCTTTGTGCAGCGTGCGACGCGAGGGAGAGAGCCAGAGGCACAGCTGTGGTGGAGAGATCCTGACACAGACGCAGGGACCGCCGGAGGGACAGCAAAGGTAAGTTCAATGTAGCAACCAGGCTGAGGGATATTGGGGAAGCTGGACACATGCTAAGGGATACTAAGGGGAGCTGGACACATGCTGAGGGATACTGGGGGGAGCTGGACACATGCTGAGGGATACTGGATGGAGCTGGACAAATGATGAGGGATATTGGGGGAGCTGGACAAATGATGAGGGATACTAGGGGGCGCTGGACAAATGATAAGGGATATTGGGGGCACTGGACAAATGATGAGGGATATTGGGGGAGCTGGACAAATAATAAGGGATATTGGGGGAGCTGGACACATGCTGAGGGATATTGGTGGAGCTGGACACATGATGAGGGATTTTTATTTTTATTTTGAAATTTACCAGTAGCTGCTGCATTTCCCACCCTAGGCTTTTACTCGAGTCAATAAGTTTTCCAAGTTTTTTGTAGTAAAATTAGGTGCCTCGGCTTATATTCGGGTCGGCTTATACTCGAGTATATACGGTAGATCTTTGCTGTAAAGGATCATTTATTTTCTGCATAATGTTTTTCCCAGTAGCTCTTCATTTAAATAGTTTACATGTTTTCATAGGTTCCCAGCATAATATAGATCATTCTCTTTACTCAAAGCAATGTTTACACTTCAGCTTATTTAGGTTCATTAGCTTCAACCATTAATGTCTTTATTATTCGCAAAAAAAACACATAAAGAGAGGTTTCGTACAGCAAAAACAAGCTTCAAGCTTATCAATTCACGAGATAAAATCAACTGTGAATACATGAGAAAACATTAAATAATTATAAATATAAGATATCATCATACAAAATAAAGATGATAATTATATTAGCAAATAAATTATTTTGTGGACTTAACCTGTTCACTCGAAAAAATCTAAATATTTAATACATAAGTGGTTACAAATAAAAAAAAACAAAACATATATATATAACAATTACTGCATTCAGGTGCATTCAAGGAAATTACATAATTTTCAAAATGCTGGCTTTACTAGATGGTGAAACTAGCAAGTATGGGCAAATTTTTTTTTTTTTTATACAAAATGGCACCTGAGAAGGTACTGTCTGTAAAAAACCCTTTAAAAACTGTGTTAAATAAGTTACGTAATTTTAGACAATAATTTAGTGATAGCCAGATTACATACATATATATATATATATTCATTCTATCTGTTTGTCTATAATACCAAAAAATTTGCCCATACAGATATGAATAAATTGGAGATAATGAGATAATGAAGGTAATGTACAAGGTGTTCTGCAGCACCAGTGATAACAGCTATCATCTGCCTTCATGATTAAAGGTAGGTCAAACTATCTTTCCACAGTGGTTATTGTTGCTATAAAAAAGTTTAACTGCTCAAAATACTTGAGAGGAAATAAATGTAGAGGTGACAAATGGCTATAATAGCCATCAGCAATATGTTCACAATGAAGTCAATTTTTCCGCTAGTGTTTTAAGTGCTAGTGATAGAAAAACAGGAAGATAGAGAAAACTTGCTGTGGAAAATCCAGAGTATGACACTACCCAAAATATAAACAATTCAGAAAAACCAAGTAAGTTTTGACAAACTGTGGCAAATGATAGAGGTATAATTTTACACTTTTGCATCATTCATTTAAAGGCACAGTTTGTGTAGAGCTGTGAAAATGGGATGAAGTCTAATTTTTTTGTGCCCATCGACTAAGACTACAATGAATACCATCAACTAAGATTTCATTTTCATTTTAAAACACCAGTGACATCGTGTCAATGCTGCTGAATCAACTTTAGAATAATAAAGCACCTGTCATTTGTCCAAGATATAAAAAAGAGAGGTATCTCTCAGTAACGTTCTACCTGTTAAAATACTTTATAAATAAATATAAAGGCTATTTTTACAAATATATTCCTAGCTCATGTTTTCTTTATATAAATATTTATATTTGCTTAAGCCATAGAAAATTTCAGGCTTTTAGTTCAATTCAGCAGACACATGCAGTGAATTTCCATTCCAAAACATTATACCTTGAAGGAAAACATCCAGAGAAGCTTTTGTTGTATAGATAAGAAAAGAAAATCAGATTTTAGGAGGGAAAGAAAAAAAGAAAAAGAAAAGAAATGAAAACAAACAAAAATACATAGCATTTCAACATATATTAATATGGAAATTAAAAAAAAAGTGAATAAAAAAAAGTGTAGATGACATTATTGTCATTTAAAATCATAGCACAGTATTCATGATGTCCTTCTTTACATTAGTTGGAGTTACTTCTCTAGGCATAAAAACTGTTTAAGAGTGTGCAGGATTAAACTGAACTCAGGGTTTCCGACTATTGAAAGCTTTCCTCCGGGAGAACCCGGAGGGAAGCCATAGATTACTGTGAGAGGGTGGGGCTTAATGATTTATGCAAATTGTGTCATTAAGCCCCACCCCTGACAATCACCCATGTGATCTCAGGTGTTAAAGGTGGCGAACAGGACTTGATGACATCATCATCAATGTCCCGCCCATCACTAGTAACTATAGGGATAACACAGGTGATTGTTTGGGTGTCGGGGAATGTAGGAGATTTGCTGGCTCTCCCGGGATACCGGGAGAATGGCCCAAATTAGTCTCCTGGCTGCTCCGGGGAAAGGTTGGCAACCCTGACATAACTTACTATACATCTGGGTTTCTTCTACAATTTACCAGAGGAGAAGCAGGTAAAGAGGAACTTGAAAGAATTTAAAGAAAAGAATAGCAAGAAGCAAAAAAATTAAAACAAAAGTTAAGAAATTTGATGAAAAGAAATTTGAGTTTATGTTTACCAATGTATTAAACTCCAATGGAGTAATTGTCATTCAGTTAATCTGTTTAAGTGAATACACTATACGGTTAAGTATATGCAGTTCCTTTTCAAAGAGGCTGATAATTTCATGGTTACACTTATGAACTGGATCAGTAGCAATAAAATGTATCATTCTTTTTATTTTAGTAGTTTATTTTATTTTTTATCTTTTATTACATATACTCACTGGATTCTTCTTCTTTTTCTCTTTGTCTTTGCTTGGCTTTCTGTTACTGACAAAATAATGGAGAGTTCCATATTCCACCAAGGCAGAAAATACAAAGATGAAGCAGACTGAGACAAAGAGGTCCATGGCAGTCACATAGGACACTTTAGGTAGAGATTTCCGAGCAATGGTACTCAGAGTGGTCATTGTGAGGACAGTTGTGATACCTAACCAGCAAGGAACAAGAAGAAGATAATGCATGAACTGTAGAAAATCATAAAGACAGTAGGTAAAGTAAATAATAATAATGGCCCAGATCCTGACTTAAGTACGACAGGGGACTTACACAAGTCATTTGCGTACGTTCCCTGTCTCGGAACATCTGTGCATGGGCACGCCAGATGTTTCGTGTCTGTACTTACTGACGTACGTAACTAAGTTTATACGATAGTAAGTACACAGAAGGGGCAGACCCTTTATTTGCGATGGCCATATGCCCGCCATACAGACGGAGATAGCCATGTAAATGAGGGATCGGGGGCGGGAAAGCCGTATGGCCACAGACCTAGTCGTAAAACTTAAGGTAGGAATCTGGACACATAAGAGTCCAGATTTACTACCGACAGCGGGGAGTGCAGGGGGCGTGTACTCCCCACTATAGGTGCGTAACTATGGACTCCCGCACGCACATATAGCGTGCAGGGGTCTGGATCTGCGCCAATTATAATGATAATAATAATGGAGGGTGTCAAGAATTAACCATTTCTCATCTTTCAGATTAAGGGTTACCTTCATTATAAAAATACCCCAAAACCTAAATTCCATGTGAAATGTTTGGTATAAATGACAAGACCAGTGCCTGTTACAGGAAGTCATTTTCCCAGCACTCACTTATGACACGGCCGTAGCTATAAAAGTAACTGGTAGGTGTGAATTGCTATTAACTCTTATTCCACAGTTATTTAGTTGCTAAAAGTTCAGTTTTATTGTTCTGTATTCAGGGTGCGGAATATTTGTAATTTGGGAGGGTCGTGTGATTTTGATAAACTTCCAAATGCATCATCACAGTGCAAAAAATTATGTACAGTAATGTCCCCATTTCACATGATTACACCACAACAGCAGATCCCTCCATTCACCCAATTAAACCAAAAGTATTGCACCAGCTCATTTGATCATATCACACAGCCTGTCTTTCCTTTGCATCTTTTACTAGATGGTGGAGCAGTGGAGCAGTCTTAAGATGGTAAAAAAAAAATGTACAACAAACCTATGGCCAGATTTACTAAGCTGCAGGTTTGGAAAAGTGAGGATGTTGCCCATAGCAACCAATCAGATTCTAGTTGACATTCTCAAGTATGTAAAAAGAAAGTGAGAGCTAGAATCTGATTGGTTGCTATAGGCAACATCTCCACTTTTCCAAATCCACAGCTTAGTAAATCTGGCCCCTAGTGTCTACCACTTGCAGTCACTGGAGAAAATCTATAGACAAGATTCCATGATGTTCCCCCCTCACATACAGATTTTTGGTGACTTACATGTCCATTACGTGTCCCTGTGTGTACAGAATGCTCAGACGTATGGAAGTGCCTAACCCCGCCCATATTGTATCATTTATATGCCACCCTTGGCCACACTGGGTATGTACAGAGGACTGTCATGCCCTGAGGTACGGAATGCTGAACATAAAGAAAACAGTTCAGTATGCTCAGAGTTACGATGTGTAACATCTGGTGCCCACATGCGCAGTAACACTTATGCCCACAGCTTGCGTAAATAGACTGCCATTATTCAATTAAGATTTGGTCCATAGACACAAAACATAACATTGGACTCCCCTGTATTCTGACAGTACTGATCCTCTATCTGTCTGTTCTATTGCTTCCCTCTTCCCTTATATGGTTGTAATGCTCTTAGGTAAATATCTTTATTTACATGTATTTGTATTTGACTCTGTTTGGTTGTTTTGTGTTTCTTTTATATTTTTATTCTATTTTTTTTTATTAACATATAGTTTATTCTGTAATTTTTTATCCCATCACAATTGTCATGGGGTCAGTCTGTGGGTTTACTATTCTGTGGTCTACTGTATGATTCCTTCAATACTAGACATATTTGTTCTTAAGCTACATTTCAGTCTTCATGGGCCATTTTCACCTCTAAGATGCTTCCGCACAGAGTAGTTTGGTTAGAAAAAGGCGGCCTTAAGTCACCTTGGGGAGTGATTAGGTAGAAGTGGGAGGGAGGGGTATATAAATTAGCCAA
>WWET01001412.1:110109-137856 GCA_011038615.1 Limnodynastes dumerilii | reverse complement strand
CGCGTAGCGTATTTACGTGTGCGTACCTTCTATACACTCCCCTTGGCACACCCCTTGAATGTACGTATTTTGTCCGAGTTCCGCTTTCCAAACCCCACCTTAACTTTTGCCCACGTAACCGATGTCATCCGCACACTACGATGTGCAACACGTATTTACGCAGCTAAGCACGCCCATACTGTACACTTTAAATACAAACCCCCGCCTACATAGCGTATTTCAGATGTATTTTTGACTCATGTAAAATTGGCACGCCCACACGTACGGATTTACGTGACAATGGCCCATACGTTCACATTTACGCTACGTTACAGAGCGGATTTTCTATGGTGCGCATGTACAGTACTTACCAAAACGCAATTTTACGTGTCCGCTATGCGTAAATTCGCTCACAAGCGTTGTTCTGGATCTGCCCATATGGCTCTAAAGAAACAGGTATCAGTGGGAAATGCTTCCCTGCGCAACGTCCTGCTAGTATTGCAGTTGCTCCGCCCCATGTGATGTCACGGATGATGTCACCTAAGTGGCGAGGCACCAAGAATGTGCCCCGGGCCCAAAAATATCTGGCGGCGGCCCTAATTCCTGGTATTATTTCGATTATTTTACAATTCTGAATCCCGATCATATTCAGGTATCTTCTAATGCTGTGTAAACTCTGAAAGGGAGAGGTGGCTTGGTGCTGCACAACACTACCCCATGCATCAATATTTAGCTATCCACCTACCTCCTGCCAGACACTTTAACTTCCAGGCCAGTGACTCCATCTATTAGGCTGCCACACTGTTCCCTCCTCACTGAGAGAACACTCATCTGGCACAACCTATGCTATACTGGCCTTTAGTACATTTTATCAAATTTCTGTAACACACTCCCTAATGCTACACCTTACTTGCCCACTTTGCCCCCATGGACTTTGTACTGGACATATTAAAAGTAGTATAGTTTCTTAATACACAATACCCCCTTTTCCCCCCACTGACTTTGTACTGGTGTCCTTGCAACAGTTCAATAAATTACATCAGAATCAATAAATAAAAAATATATATAATAAACAATGCAGGGAGTGAAAGTGTCTAATTTACTGAGATCAGAGGGGTAACAGCAATGCAGCATCAGCCTTGAACAGCACTTCCTATATGATCTCACGTTAGAGCTGTCATTTTCTCTCAGGAGACTTTGTTTCATGCCTGACCTCCCACAGATACAAAGAGTTCTCTTCTAATAGAAGATGTGGCTTTACAAGGCTCGCTGGTTATTGACGTCAAGAACTTATTTTTGTACAAATGCTTCCATTTCTGTGAGTAAAGTCTTAAAGTCACCCAGGAAGAACTGAGTGAATTAATACCTTTCTTATTCAATGTAAACTAGCCTCCTTCTATTGTCCTCTTTCACCAAAATAATACTTTATATTGCCAAGTTAAATAATTAAGGACCGGATCCTGAATTAAGTGAGAACGCACGCACGGAATTAACTTACATGTGCGATCCTAAAGTCCATTGAGCTGATTCAGAGTTGCACTTACTCCTTTTTAGGTGCAGGTGTAGACCTGAGCTATACCATGTTAAACTGCAAGGGGAGGACAAATTTCCATTGTGAAAGCAAAATTATATTTATAAGGTGAAGTTTCTTAGCTCAACTCTGTTTCATAGATTAAACATAAAGCTATGCAGTATTTGAGCTCTGTATGTAAAGGTAATGCATTTTCCCTGCATGTTAAAGATTTAAGTTTAATTAGCACCCCTTACTTTGAAAAATGATATAGCCAAGCTGCACACTTACACCTGTTTTACCTTTATTCCCAAATCCAGGCCCATATGTGCGAGTGTACTACACTCCCCTGCACGCATGGACCTTCTGTGCACTGACCCCTACCTTAAATCTAAGTCACCCGCTCCATGTCAAATGGGGCAGGTACGTAATGCAATATCACATGTAAGAATGTAGCCAATCTCTGCATAGATTACACCGCATGCGCCAGGTACGCATGCAGGGTGCTCAAGCCCCGCCATCGGAGGCCATCATCTATCATGCTGCATTCTGTGGATATCAGACCTCTTGTGCACGGAGGCCCTGACAGGGCACTTATGGATAAGTTACGCTTAACTAACCTGTCATTTTCAAATTTGGATCCGGCACCAAGAGCTTCATTCATTCAACTCGATTTTGCCTAAATCGCCTCAAATCGTGTGATTTGGGGCTAAAAAATCACCAAACCATATTCATTAAACTCCAAATCACGCAATTTGAGTGTGATTTGGAATCGCCTGTGTTTAAATCGAGGTCCCGATTTTTTGTAATGGTAGAGATACAAATTTTGCTATTCATTAAGGACGATTTCACAGAATCGCGGTGAAATCGCCTAGAAATCACCAAAAATAAAATCGCAGCCAGAGAGGTGCAATTCTATTGTGATTTCCTCTCGGGACTGACAAAAACACGTGTCCGTATATAACAGACAAGTGTTTTTGTCTGTGTAAAACCTAAGTGCTGCATGGCTGAAAGCCTTAGCCATGCTGTACTGATCGAACTACAAGGATCAGCAAAGCTGACCCTTGTAATTCTATCAGCAAGTAGGATATCTTCTTCTAATCATGCAGCACATGGTAAGTGTCCCGGGATGCCTCGGCTATAGCTCGCTGTCCTCCCCGTCTGGTCCCGTCTCTCCGTGGTCTGCCGTCACACGCTGCTCCTTCTGGAATATGTAAAAAATAAATATTCCCTAACAAACAATGTTCTCTAAATGTGTGCACTTACCTCCGGTGGTCATCTCTCCTAATCTAAGTGTAATGTCTGCAGTGTATCGTGTGGAATAAAATTAATAAAAGGTTTGTGCACTCACCGTTTGATGTCAGCATCTTGGGAACCTCCTCTACTTCATCCGGACTGCTTCTAATGATGAACTAGGGGGCAGTGTTTTATATAAGAGATGATGTCAGTTACAGTGGGGGCTGACGTCATCTCTTATATAAAACACTGCCCCCTAGTGACCTATTCATCATTAGAAGCAAGCACACATTTAGGGAACATTGTTAGTTAGGTAGGGAATATTTATTTTTTACATGCATACTTTATTAAATGATTTTAGGGATTAATGTATGTTTTGTGCTTTGTGGTTTTTTTTTTTTAACCACACTACACGCAGCGCAGCATGGTTAGAAGTCTAACCATGTTGTGCTGATAGAACTACAAGGGTCAGCTTTGCTGATCCTTGTAGTTCGACCAGTACAGCATGGCTAAGGCTTTTCAGCCATGCAGCACTTAGGTTTTTTTTCAATCTCACACGATTTGCTGCGATTTGTTAAAGGGCTAATCACGGTGGTTTTCTATTGAAAATCACCGCGATTTAGCCCTTTAAAAATCGCACACCATCGCCTAAGATTGAAAAAATCGCGGCAAAATCGCGTCTTAATGAATTTGAATTTTTTTTTTCAATTGCGGCTATATCCGATGGACTGCTATGTGAAATCGCAGCCCAAAATCGTTTTTAATTAAAGAGACCCTAAGAGTTGATTTAACCTATATTTTAATGTGTTCTATCAGGGCCCAGATATAAATGGAATAAAATCGATGCACATCCGGGCTACCCTTGGGAACTGGTGACACAAGCTAATGCAAATTGAATCATATGCAGTCTTTTAGACCGCATATACGCAATCTACGTATCGAAACGATACGCAAATTACGTACAATAGCTACTACGCATGCGCAGTAGCTATTGTTTATTGAATTATGTCCGTCTATGGAAGACGGACGTAGTTCTGGATCCGGCCCAATATTCTTTATTTTATAACTTTAGTATAAATAACAACTTTATATTATAACTTTAGTATAAATAACAACTTTATTTTATAACTTTATACACAACTGATCTATAGTAAAGAAGTTTCTTAAATTGTATATAAATGTATATAAATTAAATAATATGGGTCTCTGAACTATTTCATTAAATAAAATGAAAAATAAAGCTTGGGGAGGGGGTGCAAGTAAGTTAATATATAAGGCTACAAAGGTCACAATTCAGGACTAGTATTCCCTTTTGTTTTTGTGTTAAAATTGACAGTAGAGTTTATGCCAGAAATAATGGCCCTAGTTCATATGATCATAACAACAAAAGTAGACAAATCCCCAGGAATCCCTCTCATATATTTGGGGAAGTTGAATTCCTCTTCCATCCTGCCGGTCACAAATGCGATAACACTCTTTTTACATATAAGGTGGAATATGGACCTGTTAGAAGTGTAAGTACTGCATTCTAAGGTCCACTAGCCTGCCTGCCCTGGCAACAAAATATACTTTTCTTGCTATACTGCTGTAGGGTCTATGTGCCAGATCCAGACCTATGTCCGCTTGCATTTTATGGCGGGCGTAAGCGTATAAATGGCCTTTTGGACTTACTGCACATGCGCGGGGCAGATGTTACGCTCATGTTACGGTCTGAGAAACTGAGTGTATGGGCCTTGATCATAACAGCTTTGTATTTACACTCGGGGGGGCGTGCCTGCCATACAAAATCCGTAATTACGAACCGAGGGTGAGGCATTTAAATCACACAGTATGGGTGTGCTAAGCGTCGCAACTACACAATGAGCTTATGGACGCCCGCGGTTACGCTCAGAAAAGTTAGGGTAGGTTTAGCTGAGCACAAGAAGGCAAAAGTAATTATGACCAAGGGAGTGCCGATCGGAGTGCATCAGAGGTACGCCGGCGTAAAATACGCTACACAAATGAGCGTTATATGAGCGTAGGTCTGCATCAGGCCCTATGTGCCATAACCAAAGTTCTGATTACAGTGCTCTCAATTCCACAACCAAAACATGAAAATATCTGCAACATTCAGATATCTATGGGCTCGCATTGTAGGCACTTCCACTTGCACAGATTAACTTAAAATTGCCAGGGGTTCCTTTAGTCAAGTGCATGTAAATTCAGGAGAACAAAGAGCTGGATGGGTGTGCAGAGGTAGGGAAGACCTATAATCTAAACTGACTAAGATGGAATGAACTCTTGGGAACTTCACCCAACCCCTGTGAAAGAAGTGTCACTCCCCCTGTCTGGATAGGTCAGAATACATTGCAGTTAAAGCAATATTACAGGAAAATGCTCCACACTGCATTTCTTCTAAGATATATTTGGATTGCACTGTATTTTTTCTATTGCTGTGTTTATAGGATGGATTCAAATGTTTCTACTGTCAAGATTTCTTGGACAAAAAAGAGCTGCGAATGAACCAGAGAATTGTTCGTATATTTGTGGTACTTTATAGAAATGATCCAGAGTGGCACATGACACACAACAGTACCTCAGGGTTGCTGACTTTTTAATTTATGGATTTTTTTAATTTATGAATTTATTCAAATCCATAGGCGTATCTATAATGGGTGCAGGGTGTGCAGTGCACACAGGCCCCTCAGAACAGGGGGCTGTATGGCCTGCATCCTGCACCCAGGGTTGGCAGGGGAAGGGGGACCATTCAGAATCTATTTCTTCCCTCTAAGATCTTCTAGAGGGAAGAAATAGATGTCCCTATGTGCGGGTCAAAAAAGGGGCCGGCCTTATCACACATATAGGCCCGTCCCTTTTTAAGTCCGCGAATCGGGCAGTCTGGTCTGGGGGGGGGCCATGTACAAATCCTGCACAAGGGTCCCCTCATTTCTTAAAACGCCCCTGTTCAAATAGCATCTTTAAGACCCCCCCCCTCCCCCCAGTCAATCACTCATGTAATATCTAGTGTTCCAGGGGATGGGTAGGGCTTGATGACATCATAGTGATTGATTGCTGGTGGGGTTTGCGGGAGCTTTGCCAGCTGTCCTGGGATACCGGGAGGACTGCACAAATTTCGGGAGTCTCAAGGATATTGCAGGAAAATTTGCAACCCTGCAGTACCTCGGGATGACTGTGCAAGCATGGCATGTAGCCGATAGGCATGGTTTCCAAGCTCATCGCAGCTACATAACCATACAGTGTACAGTATACTGTAATACATACTGTAAATGGAGGTTATAAGCAATGTGAAAGCTTCATCTGCAATGGGAATTCCACTAAAACAATATCAAAGAATGAATTTAGAAAATAATGAAGTATTTTATATTTAAACAACGTTCCTGCAGAGATTTCATAACTTTTGTTTTGCGTTTAAAGTATGAAATCTTAATGGAAGGGTCCTAATTGGGACGTGGAGTGTCAGGCCCCTTCACTAAGACATGACCTGTGGCTTGTGCAAAGGTTTTGCTGTAAACACTGCTTCATTACATTTGCCTTTGGCTCTGGACCAGGATCACTTGCTTGTGCACATCACATTACTGTATAATAACTATATACATCCCTCCCACGACATGTCCTTCAGAATGCAAGAGAACAATGGCATGTGCATCATTTTTGAACATGTGCAGTGCAAAATCATACTGATATATGCTACATGAACTGGTGTTCCTTCACCTCTTCATCAGCCCCCAGGTGCACGCAATACAAATGTAAAACCCTCTTAGGAACATTGGGCCTGATTCAGACCTTAGTTACACCTGGGCTAAACCATGTTGATTGCAGGGGGAGTAAAGTTAATTGTATTCTTTGCAGTTAAGCAAACGCCGCCCTCCCAGCCTTATAACCCTGCCTCCCCCCGCCTCCCTACACTAAGATTTGCATAGTAACGGCGAGGGACAGCCCCTCCGCCGTTACTACGCTGTAACTACATCCACGATCAGGCGTCTCCGTAGTTACGCCGGGCAACATTTGCCCAGTGTATGCGCAGATCGGCCTTTTAGCCGATCTTACGCTTACATCCGCCGTAGTAGGTCTGGATCAGGCCCATTGTGAAGTACCCAGTTACCTGACTTTTGTAGCATCCTTTCCTTTGCATACTTTGTACTTACAACGAGCATTGGAGAAATTAATACCATTAAAATTGTCACAACTCTTTATTTTTGAGCTGAGCATACAGTAGGGTATATATTGCATAAACATTTGCCCTAATTTCATAATGTCCCATACTGTCTCTTTAGTAGCAAGATGGTGACCACCTAGATTGTGAACAGCTGAGAATTTAGTACAGTTCAGTACTTGCTTTCTGGAATCTAAAGAAATAAAAATAAAAGCATAAATGCATGGGGAAAAAAACACAAAATCGGTGGGAGTCGCCGTCATAAAATAGTTTTTTTTAGTATAGTTAGCCGAAACCTAATTCTCTCTATTTTGAAAATACCGCCATTTTCTTCATAGTATGCTGATGCTTACGCATTCATTCTTGGGAAAAACCACAGCAGACCCTTCACTCCCCGCGGCACCGACTGGAGAGGTGAGTTACATGGTCTATGGGGAGTTTTAGGGTCAGGCTGTGGTGAGAGGAGGTTTAGGGTTAGGGTAATGAAAGGGGAGGGTTAGAGTAATGGAACGGGAGGGTTAGGATAATGGAAGGAGACTCTTAGAGTCAGGCTGCGGGTAGGGAAGTCTTAGGTTTAAGCTACGGGGAAGGGAGTCTTAGGGTTAGGCTGCAGGGAAGGGAGTCTTAGGGTTAGGCTGCAGGTAAGGGAGTCTTAGGTTAGGCTGCAGGTAAGGAAGTCTTAGGTTTAAGCTACAGGGAAGGGAGTCTTAGGGTTAGGCTGCAGGGATGGGAGTCTTAGGGTTAGGCTGCGCGGAAGAGATGTTGAGGGTACGGATTAGGGTAAGGGTTGGGGCTAAACAATACTTACTTTTCGAAACAATGTCTTCTGTCTTCCGTGGATCAATTGCTTTGCCTCTGTGAGGCAAAAGCAATCCATTTCCCAGCCAGTTCGCAACTGGCTGTGAGAGAACGGCCCTTTAGAAAAACAACAGCAAACAATAAATCCCATAAGGTGCTGCGTATCATATACAGTTTGGACCATCTTGCACTCTGGGACATCAACCTGGAGGAAAGGGTGAGGATCAGACATGGCCATCCACATGGCACCCACAGTGGTTGTGCTGCCTCAGAGCTCTCCAAATATGCTATGGAGCCCAATGACACATACTAGCTAACACTAGTCAAGGTTAGGTGGTCGTCTGGGGCGAGGCACAAAGAAGCACAGGTGCATTGCATACAAGGCCGGCAAATTTCAGCAGCACTGTAGAGGGAGATGAGCTGTAGAGGTGCCCTTCCAGCCTCATTGCCGACCTAAGAATTTCATAACACAGGACCGGATTCAGATTTAAGAAGCTTTTCTGTGCGTTCATATTAGATCCGTACGTTAATACAAAACAAGTAAGTTTTACTACGTGTGTGTTTTTCCGCACGCACATAGCAAGGCAACACCCATGACACTGCCCTTTTTCGGTGACTTCCGCCTCCATAGGACACCCTTAAGTCTACGTGTGTACTTACGCATGTATGTTACGCACGTGCGTATTTATCTAACTGCACCCTCAAATGCCCATTTAAATGCTTCCCCCCCGCCCACTTTCACATAAATTCTACCCTCCGGATAAAAACCACGCCCCTCCATATGTATATCCCTAAGTGCGATTCACAAATCCGTACCGAAAGTACTTACATGCGTAAATACTATGTAATGTGCGTGGAAAAAGTTACTACGCATGCACAGTTAATCCGCTCCTAAAAATACGCACGCAACCCCACGCAAAAAACGATCTGTGATAACGGCCCCTAATTTCAAGCTCCTTCTTAAGTCTGAATCAGGCCCAGTGACACTAGTAGTTATCATCCTCTAATGTTTTTCACATTTGACATTTGGGTAACCATTTTAATGCAACAGAACAACATAAACTTTATAGCTGTAAACTGTGTACACTCTTTTATCTGACAAAACTAATGGAGACATGGGGATATTTCCTTCCACAGATTTACAGCTACTTCATATCACACTAAGAGAAAGATTTACTAGCTCAGTACAAGCTCCGTGCTCTATTGACAGTTTTACCAGCATTAAAGCCCATTATGATTGATGTCCCCATCAACTGCACTATCTGCGGTCATGTATTAATGTGTCACGTCTACTTTAGAGAAGCAAATGAATGAATTGTAGGGATGAAACATGCGGGAAGAAAGTTAAAGGGAGTTAACTTCCCTTTTCTAGTTTTTTTTACTTAAGTTAAATAAAAAATATTTGGTCACACACTGGAGTCAGTGACATGCATGCCAAGTATGATTGCCATTGTCATTACCAGTAACAGTAACAGTAACAAGCAGGAGCATTAATGGGTATAAGCTGTGCACAATTTACATGCTTATTCTAATGACAAGCTTTAAGCACGAGAGAATAATAAAGTGTGCTCAGTGCTGACAGCCCAGGTAAATCAGATGAAGAATACTGGTCTTTTAAACCATATGTACGTTCCAGAGGCGTTTTAACAAGTGAGGCGACCCTTATGCAGGATTTGTACATGCCCCCCTCCCCCTTACCCTGAGACAGGACTGTCCCGATTCGTGGACCTCAAAAGGGAGAGGGCCTAACTGCCCTGTCTTTAAGCCCCAATCCTTTTTCGGCCCGCAATAGGGGAAGGGGGGCTCATTCGGATCTTAGAGGGAAAAAATAGATGCTGAATGTGACCTCCTTTCCCTGCCAACCCTGATATGCAGAGACTTGGGCGCAGGATGAATGCACAGAGCCAGGGGCCAGTGAGGCGGCCCGTGTGCAGGATTTGCACATGGCCCCCCCTTCCCTTACCTGAGACAGGACTGTCAAGATTTGCAGGCCGGAAAGGGGGCAGGGCTTAACAATGCTGTAAGTCCCACCCCACGAATTGGAACAGTCCCACCGCAGGGGAAGGGGGGCTAATTTGGCATCAATTGCTTCCCTCCGTAAGATATTAGAGGGCACTTCCCCTGCCAACCCAGGGTGCAGGATGCATGCCACAGGGCCCCCAGTTCTGTGGGGCTCGTGTGCATTGCACACCCTGCACCCATTACAGATACGCCTATGGATGGCTCTAATAGTGCCCATTATTTGCATGTTGATTTTACACATTCTCGATCGCATTTGAGTCTGGGTCAGTCCACTGTCTGGAGACCCTCATGGAACATCACCCACATCAGCGTACTATTATCTGTACCTATCCTGTAACAGTTTGTACTAGACATGATTCGTACTTTACCAACGTTGCTGCAGCACCCCGACTACAGTACAGTTACTATGTAACATGAACACACATTGGGGTAGATCCAGAACTCCGCTTGCAATCCGTTTACTAGCATAGCGTATTTACGCGTGCGTACCTTCTATACACTCCCCTTGGCACACCCCTTGAATGTACGTACTTTGACCGATTTCCGCTTTTCAAATCCTACCTTAACTTTTGGCCACGTAATCGCTATCGTCCGCACACGTACGGATGGGCAACACAGATTTACGCAGCTAAGCACGCCCATACTGTACACTTTAAATGAAAACCCCCGCCTACATTGCGTAATTTAGACATACTTTTGTCTCACGTAAAATTGGCACGCCCATATGTACGACTTTTTGCAACTAATACATGAATGGAGTTACGTTATGTTACGTAGCGTATCATCTGTCATGCGCATGCGCAGTACATACTAAATCACGATTTTACATGTCCGCCAGGCGTAACATTCGCACAGAAGCATTGTTTTTCTGGATCTGGGCCATTATCTTATTCCTGCTATATAATGCTTTTGATGTTATATAAATCAATCAATGTAGTCAAATATTATTTATCATTGAAATGAAGAACTCACATGTAGGAACTACACCTGAGGGCGTAGTGTATTCCTGTGTATCTTCACACTGTTTGTGTCCAAAACAAATTAGCTTTGTTTGGGCATTTAATAAGCTGCATGGGCTTTTATCAAAAGCAAGACGTGTTCGCTTTTATATCTAGATCAGGCCCTTTGAGTCCAGGAAACATTTACACCTAACACTAAGAAGCATTATTACTTAAACCTCTAAAAAGAAAAGGATGCATTATTGCCATAGCAACCAATCAGATTCTAGCTACCATTCAACACATGATAGCTAAATGTAATTGTTTGTAGTGGAAAGCACTGTCATTTCTTTAGAAGCTTTATAAAGCCTGCTTTCGTTTTATTAATGTAACCCCTATCACAGTGCTCCTCAACCTTTTCTCACCCTCGGCACACCTAAGCCCTTCCCAGAATTCTGCGGCACACCTAAGTCCTTCCCAGAATTCCGCGGCACACCTAAGCTCTTACCAGAATTCCGCGGCACACCTAAGCCCTTCCCATTTTACCCCCCATCATGTGTCTGCAGCCTCCCCAGTAGCCCCCATCATGTGTCTCCAGCCTCCCTAGCAGTTCCCATTCATGTGTCTGCAGCCTCTCCAGTATAACTAATCGTGTGTCTTTAGCTCTCCAGTATTCCACATTCATGTATCTGCAAGGTCTTCCAGTGCTTTTTCTCCTGTTGGAGGCATTGCACCGCGGCACACTTGGCAACATCCCATGGCATAGTGGTTGAGGAGCACTGCCCTATCAGGCGGAACTTAGTTCCGTACAATGGAAACTGTAAACAAAGGGGCTGTACATTTAAATTATACAGTGTGGGTGGGATTAGCTACTTAAGACCGCTGACTCACTCATGTGACTTAAGCCTTATGGCACAGTAAGTCACACAATCTCCACACAAGAGAGAGGAATGACAGAGGGAGTTCAATCCCCTCTTCAGTGTGAAATTTAAGAGCCCCGCATGTACGCAAAGTATGCAGGGATCTGGGGCCATAGTCAGAGATCCGTTTTCCTAGCCAGTTCCGTGCATACTTTTAGGTACGTTTCAACGGCGCATGCGTAGTAACTTTATTTACGCAATTGACGTTGATGATACACGCGGAAGTGCCTTACGGACAGACCTGTGAATCGCACGTGGATACATATGTCCGGATATATGACGGAAAAATACGCACGGGAGAATTTAAATAGAAATGCGCAGGGGAGGCATTTAAATTAAGGAAAGTGGGCGCAATTATCAAGATACGCAAGGACGGAGGACATATACGCACGGAACTCCACACGGAAAGTTACAGGTGGTCTATGGAGGCGTATGTCTCTGACAGCACGGATTAGCAAGGGGAGTGACCGGGGTTTTGGTGGGTGTTCCTTGCTCCATCCGTGCATATAATTGCGGACCGATCGGGACACGGATCTCTGAATACGGCCCCCGGTGACTAGTTAGTATGTCACTGTTGTACACAGAATAGTAGGCTTTGTATTTTAAAAACAAGTTTTTAAGCTATAAATATAAAATAATATTCCCATAGTTATCTAGCTAAAATGACATCACTGCAAAGCAAAATAAAAACATTTGTGACAGACAGTAAAATAAAAGAAACCAATAAAACCTATTTGTGATTTATAGGTTATGTGAGAGTCTTTTGCCTAATTAGAATTTTAACTTCCATTGAGAATACATGAATTATCATACAGGGAAGAAAATGTTCTTAAAAAAAGGCAAAATAACAGTTTAACAATGAGGTGTTTATGTTATTGCCACACAAAACTGTGTTAAACTGTAATGTGTTCTTCTAATTGACACAATTTAAAAATGTTTTATTATCCAAAAGAAGTCACGGGAAAATTCCTAAAGTTACAGTGCCCGATTCAATTGCCGGCAAAGTTTTCAAAAACTTTGCGTTGGTAAAAATACGACGCCTTCGCCGGCAATTGAGCGATAAAAATTCGCTCATTCAATTATTTTTTTACCGCTGCGCTAAAACAGTAGCCAGCGGTAAAAAAATAACCAGAGAAAAAAAAAAATCTCTCTGTTAACGCCGCAAATCACCTCCTGGTAGCAGGAGGTGACCGGCGCTAGTGAGAGACTATTACCCAGTGCCTGAAATCACGTTCTCACGATACTTCAGGCACTGGGTAATAGCCTCAGTAGCGCTGGCACTTCCTGCTAGCAGGAGGTTGTCTGAAATATCGTTCTCACGATATTTCAGACACTGGCCAATAACCTATCATTAGCGTCGGGCATTTCCTGCTAGCAGGAAGTGATTGGCGACGTTCCAAAAAAGTTTTATTTTCACCAAGGCACCTGCGCAGCGGCCACTGGCATACAAGGGCATGCTGATGCTTGTAGGTCTACAAGCATCAGCATGCCCTGTTGGGGCACAACATAGGGCGGCGTTAAAAATCCGCACCTCTCATAGGTGCGGATTTTTATCGTTAAAAAACCTGCTTATTTTTAACGCTAGAAAAGAATTGAATAAGAAAAAAAAATAACGCCGGTAAATAAAAATAAAAAAAGCGTTAAAAATACGCCGGCGAAGGATTTTTTTACAATTGAATCGGGCCCACAGACTTGTATTAAATTACTTAAATCAAAAAACATTTTCTATTAACAAAATTTCACTGGTAATGCCTGAATGCCCATTTAGGTCTGACGTCATAGCAAATACAGAACACTATGCACATGGCCGCATTTTATGGGTGTAGAGTATGGACCACAATCAGGATAAGATTGGCCATACTGGGAAATTTCTGAGTAGGCCAATGACCTTTCAAAGCCACCCAGAAGCCCCTCTTTTGTAAGAGAACCAGGATGTGGCAACTAAGATGCTGTTTTTATAGGATGCTCTCTGTATTGGTGATGGTCACTAGGGTCCTCTCTATAGAATGGAGGGCACTTGCATGCTCTCTGCATTAGGTGCTTCTCAATAGGATGCTCTCTGTATTGGGTTGTGTTCACTAGGTTGCTCTCTGTAGAGCATAGTGGGTATTTGGATGCTCTTTGTATTGGGTTGTGTCACTAGGTTGCTCTCTGTAAAGACTGGAGGGCATTTGGATTCTCTATGTATTGGGTGGTGGTCACTAAGATGCACTTTGTATTGGGATGTTTCACTACAATTCTCTAAGAATGGTCACTAAGATGATACTTGCATTGCATAGTGGACACATTATTGACCTGATTCAGAGATTGAAAATAAGAGGGGAAAGTTACTCCTGGGCTAAACCATGTTGATTGCAGGGGAGTCATATTTCATCTGTTGCAAACAGTATTAGTGTTGAGAGGTGATGTTTCCTAACCCAAGTCTAAATAACAGTGTGATAGTAAAGCTGGTCAGTATCTGTGTGCAGTAAGCAATTCAAAGATATATCCCTGCATGCAAAGAATACAATTATCTTGACTCCTCCTAAAATCAACCTGGTTTTGTCAAGAAGTAGCTTTTCTCTCTTATTTTCAAGCTCTGAATCAGGCCCTATATCTTTATTTGTTGTAAAATACTAGTTAGTAGAAGTTGCATTTAATGTTAAGCCTATTACATAACAATTGTTCTTGTAGTTAATTGGCTACATGTAACCAAACCTACATTATATATTTGAACTGTTCTTTTTTCTGTTCTAATCTTGTCTGCTTTTTTTGCCCCTCCTTTAGTTGATCTTACCCACTTGTAACCCTTGCAGATATTTTTTCCAGGCCCATTTTAAGTTCTCAATCTGCCCTTGGCTGCAGTCATTGGGCCTCATCCAGACCTACGCATGAGAGCGGAGCGTATTATCGCTCCAGCGTAAAAACTTTCACTCCCACGACACTCCCCTTACCTTTTTCACTCCCACGACACTCCCCTTTCCTTTACCTCCGTACGCCGGCTGAACCCTACCTTAACTTTTCCCGGCGTCAGTACGAATTTTCGCAGCGATGCGCTGATCGTACCGGACTAAGCACGCCCATACTGTACAATTTAAATGACTCCCCCGCCTACATTCTCTAACTCCAGCGTCCGTACTAACTTTGTAATATAAACACGCCCTGTCATTGGAAAATACGCAAAGAATACGGACGCCAGAATCGTCGCTACGAAAAGGTCTTTGGAACGACCGGAAGTTGTCACTATGCCCATGCGCAGTGCGTTTTTTCTGCCGAATTTACGCATACGATCACTTGCGGCCGTAGGTCTGGATCAGGCCCATGGTCACTTTCATTCTATGTATGCAAATTCTACTGATTGTACGCTAATCTGATTGGATTATGTTTTCACCTGTCCACTCTTAAGAGGAGTTACACTTATGACACAGGAACTGGGTTGCAAATACAAGAGTGAATTTGCATTTATTGCATAGTTCTCGCCAGGAACATAACTTGTATTGTATGGTGGCCTGTATGGTATAGCAGTCACTAGGATGATGTTTATAGGGTACAACTGTCACTAAGATATATAGGGCCCGATCCAGAGCTAAGTACGACATGGAAATTACGCTAGATGCTTGCGTAACTTCAACTGTACGTTCTGCGCATGTGCACGGCAGATTTTACACATCTTAACTTTGCTCAGTCGTAACTATTTCGTAACTAAGTATGAAGGGGCGTGTCAACCCTACGTGAAGGGGCGTGTCCACCCTACGCTAGCCGTAATGACAAAATGGAGGTGGAGGGAGCCATTTAAATGATATAGTATGGGCTGGGTTAGGCAATTACGACCATCAGAACGCTGCGTATGAGCGTGGTTAAGCTTGGAAAAGTTAAGGTAGGGTTTGGTAGTCATCAAACAGCTAAATTACGAGCATCCGAGGGGAGTGCCCGGAGCATTGCATAGTACTTACAATCGCGTAAATACGCTACGAGATCATGCTTAAAGTGCACTTAGCTCCGGATCTTGCCCATAGTCTGTATTGCGTGGCAGCGTTTAGAATGAAGTGGGAATTGTATAATGGAGACTTTGGGCCTGATTCAATTGCGCGCAAAGTGTATTTTTTCCGCGTTATTTCCGCGTATTTTGCTAATTTGTATATATTTTTGTACATTTTTTGTCCCGATTCAGTTCTGCCTTTTTCCGCGTATTTTTTGGGTTTATCGCGTGTAATTTTTGCCTCTATTGAAATGCATTGGAAGTGCGAATTTTGCAATTCAATTGCGTTACACACGTTAAAATTTGCACATTATTTTTACATTATTTTTGCACACCTCATCAAAGTGCGTATTATAACATGTGAGGGTGAAATTCAGTTCATTTAATGGAAAAAAGCTTGTTACTTGAAAACCACTGCTATGTATTTGTAATGCCTATGTGGTTAGGATGATCAAAAAGAACCCCAAAAACAGCTCTGTGCTGTGGCATAGCAGAACTTTATTTTAGCATAACTTTTTTTTACATTTTTGGAAGTTCTTGATTAAATCCGAAACAAGCTCCTTAAAAGTAATGAAGAGTACTGCAGAGGGGGCTACGAAAAGCATCTTGTCATATTACAAATACTACATACCAAGGTGCTGGAATGACTACTTTGATATGTGGATCATGCAGAAAAAGAATAACGCAGAGAAAAGGTGAAGTTGTACAGTGCTGCTACATAAAAGTTGTACAGTGCTGCTACATAGGGAGGTGGGCATAATGGCATCAATCAAGTGGCATCGATCTGATGGACAGAGGCAAAACACAGCAGAGGCACTCATGACAGGTAACCAATGCAATGATTAAGCACCAGACACGTGCGTATTTTATAGGGGGGGGGGAGCACAAAAAATACGCTCATGGTCCAATTAACATGTTTAATTGACATTTTTTATTGAATCATGCGTATTTTTTCGTGCGTAGGCTGCGTATTTTTAATGCGCATATTTTAAAAAAAAAATATGCGCTCAAGTGAATCAGGCAAAAAGAGGTTGTTTGTATCGTATAGTAGTGACTATGATTTGCTTTCTTTTATTGTGGTTACAAAATTGTGACGCTTATATGGATACTATACTCTATGAACTATAATGTTTTATTGTTAAACATGAGGGCGCAAATTTAAAGTTTGCAGAGTGACGCAGAAAACCTAGTATAATCCCTGATAGACTCTATTAACTTATAATAAATAAATCACACTCTAAATCACAGCAAGAGCCACAACACAGAACATTTTTATTTAAATAGTAAGTTTGTGATTTATTTAATATCCATGTTTTAATTAGTTGGCAACAATGAAAATGATTTGCTTAGATTAATAATTCTCCTATGTCTTATAGTTTTGTTTTTTATTTAAAAAAAATGTCAAACAAAACAGAAGTATCCAAATAGATGATATATACTGCTTCTTGTGGCTAAGATGCTTGTCAGTAGTGAGACAAAACAGAAAAGATTCTCACTGATTGGCCAAAGCATAAGTAAGATTCTCTGATTGGTTTACAGTTCTTAGAGACCATCTGTGAGTCTAACCTCAATGAACTATATTAATAATTTGTAGTTCTTTGCTAAAATGCACTTTGTACAGACTTTACTCTAAATACTGCAGGGTCACTTAAGAGAATGCATGCGTTTGTGCTGTGTGAGCATCTCAGTTACATTTGCTGAGTAGGGTTTGGCCTCTTACATTCTCATAAAAGCAAAGTGAGGGATAGAGAGAGTGAGAGACAGGAGGGAGAGTGGTGGTATACCATTGCTTCACCCTTAATAAAATGTTTCTATGTAACCATGTTTACACATGATAATTTTCCAATCAACACTGTTTTAAATTACTAAACCATTTTAGGACACTTCAGAGCAGTATCAGTTTATCAGATGAAGCACACAACTGCATAAATTCATCTGATTTGTACAGCAAATAAAAGCATTACCCTGTGCAGATGAAGAGAGGATTGGCAAATGCATTCTCCTGTTTAAAATTAATCCCATGGTAAAATGCTTGTATGCTCTAATTCTCAACACAAAACAGTCTAAAAGCACTTAGGAGGTACCCCAAACATGCTTATATGCAGCTTAATTATTTATCAAAGTGCTGTGCAATATCAAACTCGTGCTATGAACTGCTGGACACCGTGCCTGCTAAATACTGCTTCTTGTTTTCGTAAAGCGGAAGGGATTATGCTATGTACTGCATGGTAATAGCTTCATAAATTGCTAAAAGGTTTCCATTTTGTTAGCATTGACCTTTATTGAGTAAAGCTTCCTTACTGTAGTATTAGTCATTGGCTGCAATGCATTTTCACTCCACATTATTTTTGGATGACTTATTTTTTGCAAGACTAACAGCATTCTTAAAGGGACCCAATATATATTGTTGCAAAGTCCGGTTTGGGGTCCCGTGGGGTAAATGGCAGCACTTCTCCTGTAGCAGCCAAACATTAGCCCACAAGTTCAAGGGCCTTGGTAAAAGAAGGCACAGCTAGTTTTATTTGTTAGTATTAATCAGGGTTGCCAACTTTCTAAAGCTTCCCTCCTGGAGAGCCTGGAGGGAAGCCATAGATTTATGCCAGTGGGCAGGGCTTAATGACGCAATATATGCAGATTGCACCATTAAGCCCCTCCCCTGTCAATCACTGGCATCATCAAGTCCTGCCTATCCCTAGTAACTCTAGGGATTGCAATAGCTGTTCGGGATTTGTGAGAGATTTGGCGCCTCTGGCCAAATTTTGGGAGTCTCAGATCTCGGTCAGGCTCAATAGTGGTGTCTGTCCTGCTCCCCAGGCAGTGAGGGATGTGGCTCTCTATTTTGAAAGGGTTGTTCTCTCCCAGCCAGTTCATACTTGCTAAGAAAACAATTGATTTTGCCTAAAACTCTACCTACAGCCTAACCCTAAGACTCCCTGACCCAAGTACCTCCAGTTTGGTGCTGGTGTGCAGCGAATCTCACTGTCCCAAGTACATCCGGGCCGTAGTACCTCCGAGAGGCACGCTTACCCACCCATTCATAAAAATTTTGCACTAGTATTTTCAAAGTAGAGGCAGCCAAAAATCATCTATTTAAAATACTACTATCAGACCGGAGTCTGACACCGGCTTAACTTTAATAAAAAGCTAATCCTCTGTGATTTTCCTATTTAACAATCTATAGTGTTTAAAGAGACTGGTCAAATGAGAATGACCACAATGGTAAAATCTGACATGAGGGCAGCAATAAGTGAAATAAGAATCTGAAGTCACAGGGCTGGATCCAGACTTAAGTAAGTGCTTGAAATGAGTTACTCCTGGGCTAAACCATGTTGAATTCAGGGGGAGTCAAGTTAGTTGTATTGTTTGCATGAAGGGATATATCTTTGAATTGCTTACTGCACACAGATTCTGACCAGCTTTACTATCACACTGTTATTTAGACTTGAGCTGGGAAACATCACCTCTCAACTCTAATACTGTTTGCAACAGATGAAATATGACTCCCCTGCAATCAACATGGTTTAGCCCAGGAGTAACTAATTTCAAGCAATTACTTAAGTCTGAATCCAGCCCAGCATGTCATACCT
Source organism: Limnodynastes dumerilii (assembly GCA_011038615.1). Taxonomy (NCBI): domain Eukaryota; kingdom Metazoa; phylum Chordata; class Amphibia; order Anura; family Limnodynastidae; genus Limnodynastes; species Limnodynastes dumerilii. The sequence continues at coordinate 118,755 of WWET01001412.1, read as the reverse complement.
GAAAGTAATAGTCTACAGAAGCTGATTTCATAAGCATGACAATGAGTTTATTACACAGAATTGAATGAAAATATTGTCTAGCCATAAGAATAGTTAAAAGTGGACAACCATGTATTTATTTATATTCATGTGTGTTTATTCAATACTATGAATGGTGTATAAAAGCAAAAAGAAAAACTTGTAAAAATTATTTCTTAAGTTGATTCTTCTGTAATTTTTGTAGTTAAATAAATGACAAATATAATTATATAGTTGGCAACACATAATTATAACAAACGGCAACACTACCTTTAACATTATAAGACAGCACAGCACAACTGTATGTTCTTGCAACGTAAAACTGACAATATAGTCTCTCAATATTTACCTATTTAATGTTACATGTGTTCTCTACACATACAGTACTGCTTTTTTTTAGATCAGCAGGAGTTATTAGACATAGTGAGGTTGATTAAAAGCCAAGAAAGCAGCACATTTGCACATTGGCAAAGCATGTTGCACTGCGGGGGAAAGTAAAGTAAATTTTAAAACGTGCAGATCTAATTAGAATTTAGTGTGCAACAATGGGAAATAGTGGGTGATTCAAGAGGCCAGAGCGTCCCATATTTCACATCAGTTTTCTTTGTTTGGCCCTAGGTTTTGTGGGGCCCTAAACAAAAACATTAAAAAGGGCTCCATAAACAATATTCTATTTAAATATAAACTGCATTTTACATCTTGTAAGTCAGGAGATTTGCATATAAATTACACTTAAACTATAAAAAATATCCCCACACAAATAAATATTAGCTTATCCATAAAATAAACTAATATTTAATAACAGCCAAAATCTTATACCAAATAATAGACCTATAAATTATATAGCTTCCACTATTACCCTCAGATAAACTACTACATCAGCAATATTATATAAAATATTGCATTAACTTTACTATTTATTTGTATAGGAAGCAGTTGAATAAAACAAACAAAAATAATGAAAGCTAACTTTGTATTCATACCAGCACATTCCTTACACCCATATTGTGATGCTGAAATGATAGTGCTGCATAGAATGACCTTAGCTCCACTGCTCCCACAACAACTTTTTATATTTATAGAAGTCCATTTTGCCTTCGTCCTTTTACTTTTGTTTCACTCTTCTTTGACTCCTCACCTCTGCTTTGCCTGCAAGTGTAAAAAAATAAATCATATCCATTCACTCCTCAACCCTTCATTTTTGGCTGAAGTGTCTTGCAAGATTGATCAATCTCATGAGACATCAAAAGCTTCACAGCACTACTATCTGCACAACCGGTTACACTCCCTGCTAAGAAAATCTTATTGCCGAAAATGGGACATCCGAAAGTTCCTTTTCGGATTTCCTATTTTCGAATACTTACCTTTTTTCTACTTTTTTTTTATGAATGGGTGAGCATGCTGTTCGGCATAGTTCACCCATTAACTTGCGTTAATGCCCATTAATGCGTGATATCCCTCCGCCGCACCTCCGCTGCTCGCCGGACCAGGAACAGGTGAGTAAATTATTTGTGTGGGGTAGGGAGGGTCAGGGTCAGGCTGTAGGGGTAGGGACGGTTAGGGTCAGGCTGCAATTAAAGTGGGGGGACTATTTTTTTACTACTTTTCGCACCACAGAGCTTTCGGTGCTCCGTGGATCGATTGCTGTGCCTCATTGAGACATATGCAATCAAAATCCCAGCCAGTTGCAAACTTTTTCGAAAATCAGATTTTCTATGTGGGGACAAACATCCATGCACAACACAGGAGCAGGCTAAGCTGTAGCTAAGCTTTTCATGACTTGAAAGTTTAATTTAACATCCAGTCATAGAACATTCTCTCCCTGTGATAAGCAGTTGTGATGACCGAATGTTACAGGTCAAAATAGGAGTTGCATAGAGGTGTAATAGAATAAGAAATCACTCAGAGGAAACTAACAACAATTCTACTTTTTAAATGATGTTTTACTGAATATAATCAACTTTAGCCTGCAACAAGGGGAAAACTTCAGTTTGTACAATAAAACTGAAATAAGTGAATTAGATAACCAAATACAATTTTCGGTTATGCGATCATCGATGTGCATGTGCAGTATGACAACTTCCGGTCGTACGAAGGACATCAGCGTACAGCGACCATATTTTCAGCGTATTTTTCGCCCAAGGGGCGTGCGTTTTGTATGACGATAGTCTGGACGCTCGAATTACTACACAGAGGCGGGGATAGCCATTTAAATTGTACAGTATGGGCGTGCTAAGCCCAGTACGACCAGCGTATCGGTACGAAAATTCGCACGTACGCTGGAAAAACTTAGGGTAGGGTTCAGCCGCCGTAAGTAGGTACAATTAATGGGAGTGTCATGGGCGTGAAAGTTTATACGCCCGGGCGATCATACGCTACGCTCAAGGGCGCTCGCGGTCGTAGGTCTGGATCAGGCCCAATGTCACATCCACATTCCAACCCTGCTGCTAACAACTGCCCCCCTAACGGACTCAACCTATGCACCTATACAACGATTATTTCCCAGATCCTTCCAGAAAAACCCCTGCATGCCAATCGAACTGTCTTGAACCAGCCATCGGTTGCTTGGCAACCATTCCATGCTACACTGTACTCAGCACCAATTAGGAGACCTATACCTTTTCACAATCCCACAACAGCACAGAAACAACTCCACCACAGCTCACAACAAAATGCTCACCGCACAATCCAACAACCCCCTGGGGCACCACACAGTGGATGTCATCGATTGCGGGCTTAAACTGGCCTGTGGGGCCCCCTGACCTGTGGGAATGGTGCTCACCAAAGTTGCCTATGCCTTTGGTCCACTCTGTTTGGGGCAGCTAAGGAAATAGGCTGCCCACCCTCCCAATCTCCCCTTCCCTGCTCTTCCCCTTGTACAGGGTTGCCGACTTTTAATAGCTTCCCTCCAGGAGATCCCAGAGGGAAGCCATAGATGCATGCAGGGGCCAGGGCTTAATGATGCGATTTATGCAAATCGTGTCATTAATCCCCACCCCTTGACTATTAATTACCCTTTTTTTTTAAGTTATTAGGGATGGAAGCGGTGCTTGATGATGCAAATTGCGTCATCAAGTCCCCCCCTGCCCCTAGCAACACTAAGATACTAGTGTTGCCAGGCAGGGGGCAGAACTGGAGGCTGGGGTTTCTATTAAACCATGGGCCTCAAGTCCCTTGCATGAGATTTATAGGCTCTCCCAGAATTTCGGGAGTCCATTCCAGGAGAGTTGGCAACCCTGCCCTTGTAGCCACACGAGTGCAGTCCTCTGTTATTGCTTAGGTAGAATTTCGTCCTAGATTAACTCTAAATTGCACATGTAGCCAGCATTATTACTATTATTGTTATTATTTTTAATAATAATAATAATAATAATAATAATAATAGTGTCTTCCTTGTATTGCAAAATTATCTCTCTGTAGAGAACTACATCTACTTCTTTTTTAGGCTGTTTTAAAATTTAGCACTAATGCTTCTTAAATTGGTTTCGGAATAAATTTAAAGAACTCTGCTCTAATTCAGGGATAGGCAACATGTACACTCCTGTGGCCAGATTTACTAAGCTGCGGGAAAGGAAAAGCGGAGATGTTGCCCATAGCAACAAATCAGATTCTAGCTCTCACTTTTCTTACATACTAGAAGATGTCAGCTAGAATCTAATCTGATCTGATCTCCATTATGCTCTACCAGCTGCCTATGTTGCTGTGGTATGCTGGGATTTGGAGCTAAACAACACTTGGATTGACACAGATTACCTATACCTGCTATAATATGTGACATAAATAAAAAAAGTATGCATTTTAGGGGAAGAAGCTTTAAATTAATTTATTTGACTTATGAGATACTAAAGGTTAATATACATAGAAGCAGGACTCGAAGTGAGGGGGTATACGGGGGTATGCCATACCGTCACTTCTCCCACTGATTTAATTTAAAGGCTATAAATCTCCATTCACTTCTATTACTTCTATATTTCCATAACACCACTTCTAAATGTCCATACCTCCACTTCTAAATGTCCATACCTCCACTTCTAAATATCCACTTCGGCCTCTGCATAGAAGGCAAAGTTTTTCTGACATGTTTTGGCATTGTGTAACTTTCATGCTAAACACTATAAGGTCTGGATCCAGACTTCAGTAAGTGCTTGAAATTAGTTACTCCATATTTAGTCTTTTGCAAACAGTATTAGAGTTGAGAGGTGATGTTTCTTATCCCAAGTCTAAATAACAGTGTGATAGTAAAGCTGGTCAGTATCTGTGCGCAGTAAGCAATTCAAAGATATATTCCTGCATGCAAAGAATACAATTAACTTGACTCCCCCTGAAATCAACATGGTTTAGCCCAGGAGTGACTCATTTCAAGAACTTACTTAAGTCTGGATCCAGCCCTAAGTGTTTTCATAATGAAATTATAACAGTGGATGGATAGCTTTTTGCTTTAATTACATAAAGTTTTATACTTTTATAATGTTCTAATTCGCAAAAGTTCATGACTCCTTATCTGTGTTCTTTTTTATGAAATAGGTACCTGAATTCAATTAATGTTATCAATTGATAAAACTGCTCCATGGCAGTAAAACTGTTCACAGCCATGCCCCTAGTTTATTATATGACCTATTTTATGCCCAACTGTTAATTAGATCTGAGTGTTTCCTAAGCAGTCTAGTATCAAGTAGTTAGAGTGAACCAGTGAACCTAGAATCAATACCAGAATATATTGAACAATCAATGAAAAAAATATAGTGACAGACAATTCTTAAATGACCAGATGCGAATAGTGCGCCTGATCCAGACTTAACAACAGCCAATTTACACACGCGACATGCGTACGTTTGGCTGCTAGAATGCACTACACATGCGCATGGCAGATGTTACTCATCGTAACTCTGAACAAACGTAACTTGCACGTAACTCCATATGATAAGGCGTGACATTCCTACACAAGCCAAGTATATGCATTGTGGGTAGTGTGAGGCATTTAAATTAGGTATAGGCACTTACGTACAAAGCATTACGTACGACCAGTGATACGCAAGGAAAAGCTAAGGCAGGGTTCTGAACACGTAAGTCAGTTAAGTTGCATACGTAAGAGGGAAGTGCCAGGGGGAGTGCATTATCCTTAGTAGTGCGTAACTTAGGGACACTTGCGTACGTAAAACGATCTTAAGTCTGAATCAGGCCCAGTGTCTATTGACAAATGGGAACCTTAGTAAGAATAACATGCACCTTATTTTTATACAACTGAACCCTTTGTCCACAGTCTTTATTCATCAAAATTCAATCACATCCTATTCCCTGATACTCTGTGACCTGATGGAGACCTAATGTTCTTCTAATTATTATTATTATTATTATTATTAGAACATTCCCAGAAAGGGGAGATGCAGCAGGAAATTGAGATTCAAAGAAGTCCTAGAAATGTGTAACCTATTTATGTACAACAGTGACACCATCAAAATACATTCACACGTTGCAATTATTAAAGGAGGGATCACATTGCTTTCTCTTACCAACTTAATCAGCAGAGCATTAAACAGAAAGGAACAAGGGGCATTATGATACTGTCCGTTACCTTAAATAAGGTAGGTAGCCCATGTTGGCTATCCCTGGGGTTGGAAGTTTTATAGATTCAATGGGGGGATCATTTAAACCTGAGTTTCACAATGTACAATCATTGCCCAAATCAGAACCCTAGAGAGCAGTGTCCCGATCCAGATCTGAGTATACATAAGCTGGTGTGATGTTTCTCTGCGTGAGACTGCACGTGCTCAGAACTGAAGAGCACACAGGGACATCCCATGCGGATCATAGTGTAACCCTGGCGGCCGGGTCCTGCGCTCTGAGGAGTGTCTTAAGGGAGGGAAAGGGTGGAGGGAAGTAGTCAATGCACAGTAAGGGCGGAGCCAAGGCAAGTGCACTTAATCCTGGTCAGAATGCAGACATAACAAAGGTTACTTTACATTAGAATATTTGCACCTAACGCAGGTCATGTCTAAATAAGGGGGATTCTCATTCAGAAGCTAATTTAATTCCCATCAGCTTGATTGTTGTCCAGCAACATACATTAAACCGATATGAAATCACTGCTAGAGTTTAAAAATAAATATATTTTCTATACTTTCACTACAACTGAAGCTTTTGTTCTGTTTATAATACTTTTAAACACATGACACAGCCCAACACTTGCAGAGCACATCTGAAGACATAGCAGCAGAGAGCTTGTGGCTTTGTGCTCATACACCATGTGGCGTTATTTACTTTCCACTCAGATGTCCCATTTACTTGCGCATGTGGATTGATCGTGTAAAACCGTCCATTACAGCACGCCAGTACGGCACGCAGGACACTCTACCACTTCCATGTTTTTATGTGCAAAATCAATGATAAAAATGGACTGCATCAAGGCTGGACTTGGAAGCCGCCCACCTTTTGCATTGGCATATGCTATGGTTGCGGGACTTACAGCTAGATCCGCATGATTCGGAGATGCTTTTTTTCCCCCCTTACAATGAGTTTCCTGCAGCAGGACAAGGTTTAGTAACTGAATTAAACAGTGCGATCGCGCTAAACGCCCGCCACGCTATCAAGACTTCTGTTTGCCATGTTAAGTGAGGACAGATCAGTCTTAAGATAGTGTAACCCAATCAGAACTCTGTGAGTGAGGGGATTGGTCTCAGATGTGCTCACACATGGGGCCTGATCCAGACCTAGGCCCGCTTGCGTTTTTACGCTCGCCGTACTCGTATAAACGCTGTTTTCCATGTTCTGCGCAGGAACACAGCAAATATTACAATCAGAAACTCTGAACATACTTACGAGACTAAGGTCCACAGCGTAACTACGAGCAAAAGAGCGTGCCAGCCATTCGACACCCGTAATGCCTCTTCGGAGGCGGGATGAGGCATGTAAATTGTACAATATGGGCGTGCTAAGCTGTGCGTAACTATGCATGGAGCCTACGGACGCCCGCTCAGAAAAGTTAGGGTAGGGTTTGGTCAGCGTAAGACGGCATAAATACGGAAGACCGAGGGGAGTGCCTAGGGGAGTGCTTCGTAGGTACGCTGGCGTAAATACACTACGCACAAGGGAGTATTATTTGCGTAGGTCTGGATCAGGCCCATGGACACTGGGACTGGTTAAGTTTCTGTGTCACGTTAACGCTGTCATAATCTAGAGCTCACAATAGTTAAAATGGTGAAGTCGTAAGCATAGAATTCAGAATGACAAAGACTGTTACATTGTGTATCAAAACAGATGATTTTTAAGGAAATGCTGAAAAGGCTTTTATTTATCCCATTCACATTGCAAGATACAGCTCAGTTTTGAGTAAAATTATTTTCCACTTTGAAAATTATTTTGTGCAAATTCCCTGGTGGGAGTCCCTTTGATGTAATGGCTTTTAAGAAGTTTCATGTGCGCCAGTCAGTAACCGAATTTGATTTACATGCACTGTCTGATCAATCCTACCGGAAATGAGTTTCTCTGGATAAATGCATAATATATGAATAGTTATTCCTGGTTATATGAGATCTTTCATCCAATGATGTCACTGGGCCTGATGTAGTGTTGTGTGTACTTTGCTGGTAAAAGTATGGTAAAAGTGTGTGCCATCTCCCAGCCAACATTGGAATGCCCCATACCACCCTTTGAAAAGTAAGGTGCATGTTTAGAATGTATACCACTCATCGTCCCATACATATCTGTCTGCAGGTTTTCTGGGCAAGTGTAGTGCTAAAATCAGTTCATATACACTGACACCCCTGCTTCAGGCCCACCGTGAGCAGCATGTTAAGGGTTAAATAGACATATGTAGTTGCTAGTGATCTGTATTGTGTCTCTGGCCCACCTCATTGTGAGGTGTGTATATTTCAGGGGCTTAGAATAGCACGTTAAACATAGTTTATGACACATTACACAAGGAAGGATTGTCTTTCTTAGGTCATTATGGGTATGGGTTGCCCCTGTGAACATCCCTTTTTCGAAAGGGCCATTATTTCCCAGCCTATTGCGAACTGGCTTGGAAATCTATTGCTTTTTCCTAGCAATAATACTAACAATAATAATACATGGATGGGAATCTGATTTGACAGGACCCCAATCTGCTTTGTAGGTGCTTTTGTTCCTTGTAGTTACACAGTGGTCACTTTGGTCCTTGGCTGCACCTCTCCATTTATATATACACTTGCACACATTTCATATACCGTATTTCCCCATATATAAGACACACCTTTTTTTAGACAAAAAATGGGTCTAAAAATCGGGTGCATCTTATACATGGGATCATTGGATGCAACATTGAACTTACCTTTGCTGTCCCTCCATTGGTCCCTCCGATGGTGTCAGGCTCTCTCCCTTGCAGCTGTGACTCCGGCTGTCTCCCTCGCGTCGCTTGCTGCACAAAGACGTTGCATGACCTAAGTTCACCTCAACGTCAATGTGCAGTGCGCACCACGAAGGAGACAGCCACAGCCACAGCTGCGGGGGGAGAGAGACTGACACAGCCGCAGGGAATGCCGGAGGGACAGCAAAGGTAAGTTCAATGTTGCAGCCAGACTGGGAAAGGGCAGAGACTGGCAGGACACACACAGAGGGGGCAGACAGACTGGCAGGCCACACACACAGAGGGGG
>WWET01001412.1:63548-84436 GCA_011038615.1 Limnodynastes dumerilii | reverse complement strand
AATAAGTTAGCAACAAACAAAACAACTTGCTACAATATACACTAAAATTCACTCAGCTCAACACTCAGTACACACTCCTTCCTAGTTATAACTCTGCACTTATAAAAAAAAATGCACTTGACAGGGTAGACATTGGGACTTTTCAGCAGATAATCTTTCCAATCGCCAAATCACAAGATTGTTTTACCAGATATATGTGAGGATTGAGCAGTGTGTAAAAGCTGCACAGGTGTAAGGGGGGGGGGGGGATTTCTCTAAACTATTTATTGAAAATTGTTTCTTCTGTAAGTTTTTAACAAATTTCTGAAATAAATTGTGTGGTGTGTGTTTATAGTATTAATACTGTGATTAATGCTAGCTTCCTTTCTGCCCATTGTGTATGCAATAGTGTGAATAAAGTAACCGAATGTGTATCTAAAATCCACCATCTGCTTAAATTGAGTGAAGGGGGGGGGGGGCATTTCTCTAAACTATTTATTGAAAATTGTTTCTTCTGTAAGTTTTTAACAAATTTCTGAAATAAAAAAGATTGTGTGTGTTTATAGTATTAATACTGTGATTAATGCTAGCTTCCTTTCTGCCCATTGTGTATGCAATAGTGTGAATAAAGTAACCGAATGTGTATCTAAAATCCACCATCTCAGCTGCTTAAATTGAATTTTACCTATACTGTACATGCTTAAATCATGCAACTATTTTAACAAAATGTTGACTCATTTTTATTGGCACATTCATCACACTTATTAAACATTCTTTTCCCTTTAAAGCAAATAAAGTTAGCAAGCAAAATGAAAATATTTGACAATAAGAAAATTTTGAGTTTTTTTAAAAAGCGCTGCCTTAAATGTAAACTAATAGGTATGGAGACCTTATTTTGGTTAATTAGCAAAATTCGGCTGAGATATTGAATTATTAAGTCCAAATAAACTAAAATATCAAAGTAAAAAGTAATGCCCCAAATGCATCAAATGTCAGAAAAACATACAGTGAGGTTTCCAATCGAGTGGTCTGTTATCAGCCCAGAAACCGTGTCATATGCATGGACGTGCTTGTTGAAGTTACACACCACACTGCAAGCACAAGAACATATTGGGCCTGATCCAGACCTACGACCGCAATCGCCCACGAGCGTAGTGAACGTTCGCCCGGGCGTAAAAAACTTTCACGCCCATAACACTCCCATTGATTGTAACTGCTTACGCCGGCTGAACCCTACCCTAAGATTTTCCAGCGTATGTGCGAATTTTCGTACTGATACGCTGGTCGTACTGGGCTTAGCACGTCCATACTGTACAATTTAAATGGCTATCCCCGCCTCTGTGTAGTAACTCGAGCGTCCAGACTATCGTCGTAAAAAACGCACGCCCCTTGAGCGAAAAATACGCTGAAAATTCGCTCGCTGTACGCTCATGTCCTTCGGTCGACCGGAAGTTGTCATATTGCACATGCGTAGTGCGTTTTTTTTTCCACAAATTTTCACTTACAATGAGCGTACACTCGCTTGCGGTCGTAGCTCTGGATCAGGCCCATTGAAACACAGTCCAAGTGATAACTCTACTTTACACTTTATTTAGACTTAATAATTCAGGATGCTAAATTTTGCTAAATAACCCAAGCACGGTCTCCATACCTATTAGTTTACATTTAAGAGAACGTTTTAAAAAAAACCTTAAAATATTCTTGTTATCATTGTTTCTTTTTTAGTAAGGAGTAGGAACATTACTTCTGAGTTTTTTATTTAATTGCACACCAATATTTATTAGCACATTTCTATATGGTCTTTTTACTTGCAAAATGAGAATATTTTATAAAGATGATGGGTTGGATTCACACATCGAATGTATCCTCATCCAATTCCCCGCCCTGTCCCCCGTTTTTAAGTGCCTAATACGCACTACCCGTGCGTATTTTCCCTCTTAAGAAGGGAAAATGAACACGTAGATTCCCTAGCTCTCCCTCACAGCCTAATTTACATCCCTCCCCCCATCCAATTTACGGAAGTAACCCCCGGCACGCCTCCTCTTACCTTAAAAACTATGTGCGGCCTTTAAAGACCGCACGTGGTTAGTATTCGTAGTCTATATGACTTCGCCTGCGCAATGGCTCTGTACGGAATAATACGCACCTAAGAAGCATCAGCTGATTTTATTTATTAAACAAACTGTCTTAAGCCCATCATAAAGACGGGAAAAAATTAGATTCAATATTTTTTTTGTTTTTTTTGTTTCAAGTTTAATTCTGTGCATCATTTTAAACACAAATGTGTAATGAAGTACCAGTATCCCCCATCATGTGTCTCTAGTCCCTCAGTATGCCCCATCATGTCTTCAGCCCCCAGTATCCCCCATCATGTGTCTTCAGCCCCCCCATTATTCCAATCATGTCTCTGCACCCTCGGTATCACCCATCATGTTCCTCCATCTCCCAGTTTTTCCAATATTGTTACTTCAGTCTCCGCAGTATTCCCATCATGTCTCTGCACCCTCTCTGTATCCCCCATCATGTTCCTCCAGCCCCCCAGAAGCCCCCATCATGTGCCTCCAGCCTCCCCAATACTCCCATCATGTCTCTGTATCAACCCAGTATCGCCATCATGTGTCTCCAGACCCCTCAGTATCTCCCATCATGTCCCTCCAGCCCCCAAATATCCCCCATCATATTTCTCCAGCCCCCAGTAACCCACATCATGTTCCTCCAGCCTCCCCAGTATTCCCAGCATGTCTCTGTACCATCCCAGTATCCCCATCATGTATCTTCAGCCCCCTCAGTATCCCCCATTCAGCCACAAGTATCCCTTATCATCCCTGCCACATCCAAGATGGCAGGGGTGGGTCCTTCCTATGTATTAAAGGGTCCCGCCGCCACCATCTTGAATGTGGAAGCAAGGTGCTGAATGTAGACGTAAGCTGCAGAATATGGAGATGTCGGCAGAAGGTCTTTCCTTTACTACCTAGCAACATCTTGAAAAAGGATCCGCACCATTATTCCACATTATAGATGGCTGGGGCGCGTCCCGCCAATACACAGGAAGGACCCAACTGCCATCTTGGATGTGGCAGGAAGTTGTGGCCTACAGAGGTAATCTGCTGAATGTAGCGGGGGCGTTAGTACTGGGAGCGCCCTGCCGCCACCACAATTAGATAGGGTGAGGTTGTGGGGAAGGAATTAATAGAGGAAGATTTACTTTACTTTACTAATTCTACTCCAAACCATTGGAACATGTGCAATGGCGCCTTAACGTGTGGACGCATGTATATATATAGATACTTTTCTTGAAACATTTTGGTCTTGGCTCAGTTTCACAGCTGCTTGCATTTCTCCCATGGGACCCATCCAGTGTTAGGTATGACACTCTACTTACAACGCAAAGTGCATAAGTTGGGTGTCTGGAGGGGAGGACACATGCGCCCTCCAGATGTTACACGCGTTTTATGTGCGTATCTCCTATCGTATAAAACTCAGTTCTATACAATATGAGATCTCTCCAATGGGGTGGTTCTTCCATTTCACCTGCAAAAAGTACCCAAGATGGACGGGGGAGGATATATATATAATACAGTATGGTCTGGTTTAACTACTTACATGTGAATCAGCGGTTGTACAGACAGCTGATCCGCGCATCGGTTTTAAGACTGCCTTACGCAAGGCAAAGGGGATGACAGGGGGAGTTCACTCTTCCATGTGGATTTAAAGATCAACGCACATATAGAAAGTGTGCAGAGGTCTGGATCTGGTCCATGGTCACTTCCAATTCTCGTGCCCCAACTGGTGGAAATATATTGCACAGATTGTTGGTGGGTTCCTAAAGCTAAGTTGTTAACATTTTGCAATAGTTCATAAAGAACTTGAACTAACAACTTATAATTATGCTTTTCTTAGACAGCCGTGTAGACAACAGCAAACTAAGTGTTGTCTGCACCATCTGGCTCATATTTCTTTTCAATTTGAAGCTTTACGCTTTAAATAACTTTATATTATGTTTAGAAGGAAACAGATATTTTGGGGATGCCATTGCTGGTCCAGTCAGCACTATTTAACAATTATACAGCTGCCAGCAGAATGGCGGCTTATGTCATTGCCAAAATTCTCTTTACATAGAAAATTGCTTTTGGGAACTTATTAAGGTCAAGGTCATGGTTAGGCCTCGGGAAACCAAGGGTGAGGGTTAAGCGAGGGTAGGGCTAGGAAGGAAGTGCTTACCTGTCAATGGTGTTGCTGTCGAAAATAGAGTCTGACGGCACTCACCATTCATCTGCCAAAACAGACCATTGTACAGGCAAACCATACCTGCTACATTGTGCTTGCCTGATATCAACTTGTCATACTTGCCTAGTATTACAGTTCATACCTGGTCACTGTCATCGCAGTTCATTCCTGTTCTCTGCTTTGTGATGCTTATTATCTCTTTAGCTTTCTGGTGTGTTGCTGCCTAGCAACATCAGCAGTTCCTGTTACTGCATTCTCCTTGTGATTACCTTGCTATTCTTGCTGTTGTTTGGTGTCTTGTTTGCTGCGACCCATGTCCTATGCACCTGGGACTCCTACTCCATTTGTTCTGCACTCCAGTCCTTTTTCCACCATCAGGACTCTTCAGCTCTGCACTCTTGTATTTCCCAGTTATACTCTATTGTGACTTGTTCCATGTACCTGCCATTATTGCCTTTCTGGTGATCCTTCCATTGCATCTACTGGCTTCTCTCAGCTGCCTCAGGGACTGTTGCCTGGTTTGCAACCTGCTGTGACTTGCTGCGAAGCCCATCCCCACCTTCAGGGGCTCTAGTGAATACCAACCCACAGCTGGACTCCACTTGCTGGTAGTCGGTTCACAACATCGTTACGGGGCCCTTAATGTTCTTCCAGTGTTTGTGTGAAACCTAGAGAGTTAGCGTTGCAGTAATATTCACAATTGACATGCAGCTAAGTCTTTAATAAATGGCTGTTGGTTTTACAGATCGCAGGATGCATTTCAGCCTGCATCAGGCCCTGTATGATTAAGGGGTTCCATTCACCTCTCATAAAATGCTATTTTGGAAATTCAAACAGCCGACAGCTAATTGTGTGCATGTTCCGTCACTACAAGTACAGCTCAGTGTCGGCTGTCTCTATTTCAACAATGGCACTAATTAGAAAGTTTTAATATGAATAGGTAAGTATGTCACATTTCTTTTTCGTCAACTTATCCATTCATTAGATTTCCGACACACTCTTACCCCGGTGGGTGTCTTAGGGTTACTGCCGGGAGTCTTATGGTTACCGATGGAATTCTTTGGGTTAAGCTACGGTGAGAGGATCCAGCTTAGAAGGGGAGACTTAAGGTTAGGCTGTGGTGAAGGGATCCAGAGTAGAAAGGGAGCATAGTAATTTATTCATTGAGTTTGGGCTGTACTGTCATGTATATATATAGAATGAATATTTGTTTCATTGTGCAGGCAGTCACAGCAGTGAGTTGTGTCCGAGTCCCTACATGTGAGCACGGTCCTGTAGGTAGGAGATGAGTAAATAAGTCAGTTTACCTAACTATTTATGAAGAGTTGCTAGTACATTTCTTTTCATCAGATCAGTTTATAACTCTGGGCCTGATCCTAAATTAAGTCTGGGGACTTACGCCAGTCTCTTGCGAGTCCCCTTAAAGGTAACAACGGCGCATGCGCACAATAGATGTGGAGAGAGCGCAGGAGAAGGGGAGGGTGGGGACAGTGGAAATGTGGATGAGGTTGGCAGGGTTGAGCATGGAGGGGGAAGAGGATTGGGGTGGGGGCAAGGGCGGGGGGCCTAAGATGGGAATGGGACAGGGAGGGGGTGAGGGAGTGATAAAGGGTGCAGAGTTTAGAATATGGGAGCTACAAGTCATGATGTGGGAGGATGAGTGAGGATGTCAGCGGTCAAGGTGATAGATGTGGAGGGCACCTGGGCAGTGAGATATGGTGATGGGAAGTCAGTCAGAGTATAAATACAATAGGAGTGGTAGGTAAATTAATATCCAAAAATAGGAATAATACAGTAATAACAATGATAAAAATAATAATGTAAAGTTGAAAAGTATGGATGTAAATATGCAGTTACAACACTGACTATGATATATATAAGATAAATAGATAAGATATAATTTAAAGTAATGTGAATAAACAAGTAATAATATAATACAACAAAATAAAAATAATGATGATTAATAGTAGTGTTAATATTTGTGTACCTGTTTCTGCGTTCTAACTCACCTGATTCTGTTTCAAACTCACTTATGTTTTCAAGCTGTTTCAGTTAGCATGCAAGCTACTACAATGAGTGTACAGTGTAGCCCAAATGCAGCATGGACATTCAATATATCCAGTCAGGACTAGCTAGACTTTAAATAAGATTTTTTTTGGTCTATGTTTATTTCTAAAGCAGTGGTGACTGGTTAAAGCCTATTGCTGATAGTAAAACCAGAGGTCCCCACACCGTTCTGTGTCTAGGCTGTCAGCTCTTGTGCTGTTTGCAACATAAGGACCCTGTGTTGCTTTTTAAAAAATATTTATTTATTATTTATTAAAATATTGTAATGATGGGGACTGAAAGAGGACTGGACTGGACAGACTTGAGTTGACTTGACTTGATTTGGCTTGAATTGACTAGGACTGAACCAGCACTGGACTGGACAAGCTTGACTAAACCTGGACTGGACAAGTCCAGGTCAAGTCTAGTTTACTCAAGTCCTACTTTCCCATCATCTACATTGCCTAGCTCATGAACAGGACTGAAGTAGATATAGAAATGCCAAAGACCTAGTCAAAATATTCAGGGTAGGAATCTGGACACTTAAGTGGGGAGTGCGTGGGGCTCTAGCGTAACTACGGACCCTCGCACACATGTAATGCATGCGTGGGTCGGGACCTGCCCCAGTGATAGTAAGAATAAAGAGAAGTTTTTAGTAGTAAAAACATCAAAAACAGTTTAGCGGTTATATTACTTTTCATATTCAATTTCGCATGAGGTTGGAACAAGTGTAATCCACAAAATGGTTTAAAAATTTGTCTTTAAATGTCCTTCCTTTACCATTCAGGCCTTTTCCTTCCTACTAACCTTTTAAAAATATATTTATAGCTATCAGAAAAGATAAAGTGGAATAATATCACGCTATGTTGCCCAAGTACATATAAGAGGAGTGGCAGCAGAGATCAGGGAGGCACATGGGCAATGGTTTCTGTGTACTTATGCCTTTATCTCCAATGCATGTTGTTAGTCCTGCTTTGGGCACTTTCCATCCTTTTTATTTTCCCAGTGTGATTTCCATCTTACTTTATGAGTTATCTTTCATGTATCTCCTGCTTTCAGGAGACCTTTCACTCTTCTGCTTATTCTGGACGTTGGTCTCTCTACCCTCTCCAGGAGTAGTCTCCAGGGGCTACAACCTGATAGGTTCCTAGAGCAAAACCTGTCCCCAACATGAGGATGTTACGTTACACGGGATAATTGCACATCAGGGTATGGAGTCTAAATGAAGCCTGGTCTTCACTAGAGTCCCTGATGGTGGGTATAGCCTTGTGCGTCAGACACCCAGCAGGATAGGCTAGGAATACTGAAGTGGCTAGGTATGCTGGAGATGCTAGGAACACAGGAGACCACACAAGAGACAAGAAGAACAGCAGGAGAGTGCAGGGTGAGCCAAATACTATAACCAGCAGCATGAAATAATGCTGACAGTTCTTATATATAGGCTGCTGATCCCTTATACTTATAAATCAGCATCCTCTATATAATCAGCATCCTCTATAGATCAGCATCCTCTGTATAAAAACTCACACCCCTGTAGCCTATTTGTTGGTGTCCTGGCTGTAACAAATCATCAAGGGCTTCAACATTAAGCCACATGTTAACTTGTGCTTGCCAGAGCTGTGGCGGCGCTCCAGAAGGGCAGTGTGGAACCGGCAGCCTGGAACAGGCGGTGGCAGCGGGAAGAAAGTGAGTTTTGCATGGCATCATGATTAGTATGACAGCAAGTAACAGTTTCTCAATTTAAAAACATATATATATGACCCAACACTGGGACTGTCATTGTTAGAGTTTGGACCACCATATGCAGAAAGGCCTTGACGGTGGCTGATGGCTTATCATATATTTGCGCAAATATGTGTAACGGACATTTCTGCATTTTATTTTACAGAAAGAACGGTAAAGTCTGTTTCTGGTTAATGGCAGTGTTGCTGGGGCATTTTCTTTCCTTTATTTCTGTTGCTAGCAGATTACCCCCGGCCTTTCATGCACCTGTTTGCATTTACCTATAAATTGATTGAGCTTCCATTTTGTAAGTGACAGTGTCTGACAGCTACTCTTGGGCAGTGACTTTTTAATTTATGATTATTTAGGTGTTTTTTCTGTTACGTTGTGATACATCGGAACACTCTCTGAGACCTTGCACTTTACAGGCTGCATCCACCATAATTATGTCTAATTTAGGATCTATACAGTTTAATAATGTGTTTGTAGTCCCCCAGATAAAGTGTATTTGTATGTTTAAATTTATTTACAGTGCTTGTATTTGTATTATATTTTCAGTATTGTTTGCTTGAATCACATAAAGGATTTGGCATAAATAAATGTTTCACTGGTTTTAGACATTAATCTATGCGTGTCCTTATTTTATTTTGTGACATTTATTAGATAATTCATGTATTACAAACTCACCACAAACTGTTTACTGAACTACTTCCAAAAATCTGTTATTTTGCAAGATACATGCTTAGCGCTAATAAAATTTGTGCAGTAAATTGGGGCACATGTGGAAAGTGGTGATATTGTTAGACTCTTGTCAGAATGTAATGGACCCTCGGGACATACTTGATGCACTTTGCAATAGAATATGTTCAATTTGTGCCTTTATGAATAAACATATTAATTAGTGATGTTGAAATGAAAAACAAAAATGTGTATTAGGCAAGAACAAAACTGTATTGACCAAAAGGACTCATCAAATCATGTAATATTATATAAACACACTTCTGAAATAAATAGGAACTAAGAGATAAGATATCTTAAGAAAAAAACAGGAAATAATTAACATTGTTGTTATTGTTGTTTTATAATCTGAAAGGAACTAACTTGCATATATCATAATAATATTTGGCATAAGGTTTTTTTTCTGTCTATAACTATATCTATCTATAGTAAGAAAACAACAAGAATTAATTAACATTATTGTTATTGTAAGGGCCACTGTCCCTAATTTAATTTGCATTGTGGATTGATGACATGAATTGCGTCATTAGGTTTCACCACATTATTTAATCCTAATAATGTGAAGTAGGGGTGGAGCTTAATAATGTATTAAATGCTAGTCTAGATCCTTACCCTGCTTCACAAAACAGTAGTGGAGGGGAAGAGCTTAATGATAGTGGACCGGATTCACAGATCCGTATTTACTACATGCGCGTTTTTACGCAGGCACGTAGCAATGCAAAACCCATGACACTCCCTTCGCACGGACGGGTTTTCGGTGACTTATGCCTCCATAGGACACCCTTATTTCTACGTGTGTACTTACGTGCGTATGTTATTTACATTTGTGCGTATTTAACTAAAAGCACCCTTAAATGCCCTTTTCCATGCCTCACCCGCTCACTTTCACGTAACTTCTATCATACGAAAGACAATCACGCCCCTCCGTACGTATGTCCCTAAGTGTGATTCACAAGTCCGTGCCTAAAGTACTTATGTGCGTAAATACTATGTAATTTGCGTGGAAAAAGTTACTATGCATGCACTGTTAATCCGCTCCTAAAAATAAGCACACAACCCCACGCAAAACCGTATCTGTGAATACGGTCCAGTATCATCATCAAGTCCGTGTGTTACAAGGCTGCTCCCAGGGTGCGGGGTCTGACTGGGGCCTGGTCTTCACTAGAACCCCTGATGGCTTATGCTGCAGGCACCCAGCAGGCCATGAGCCCTGGAGGGCAGCCCTAGATGTAATAGTGATGCAGAGCACATACACAATATAGACAATGGGGTAGATCCAGAACTACGTTTGCCGTACGTTTATTCGCGTAGCGTATTTTCGTGTGCGTAAATTTTATACACTCCCCTAGACACACCCCTTGAACGTATGTATTTTGTCAAGATACGCTTTCCAAACCCTACCTTAACTTTTTCCAACATAACCGCAGTGATACGCACACGTACGTATGGGCAACAGGAATTTACGCAGCTAAGCACGCCCATACTGTACACTTTATATACAAACCCCTGCCTACTTAACGTTATTCAGACGTATTTTGTACTAACGGAAAATTGGCACGCCCACACGTAAGTATTTATGTGACACACGTAAATGGCCCATACGTTCACAATTACGCTACGCTTCTGAGCGTATTTTCTATGGTGCGCATGCGCAGTACTTACCAAAAGGCGATTTAACGTCTCCGCTATGCGTAAATTCGCTCACAAGCGTTGTTCTGGATCAGGCCCAGTGATGGATGAGGTAACAATAACAGGCAAAGATTTTTTTAATGTACAAACAACACACAGGTAATGGAGCCTAGTGAGCTGGGAAACATAAACATAAACACCAAACTAAACAAGATGCACAGAAGGCTATAACACTAAGAATCCAGATATCAACAAAATAAGCACAATGCAATACATAGGCAGGCCTAACAGAGACAACTGGATAAATGCAAATATACAACCCAGTGCTAAACGAGGATACTTCAGAACAAGACAGGAAAAAACAATGGCGAAAATAAAAAAAAACCAAGAGAAACTGAATACATGGCATACAGAGAAACATAATAAAAGCAAACAGGGGTATAACAAAATACAATTACACAAGGTCAGCTGGGTACATAAGCACATGGAGAAAGTAAACTAGAGAACAGGAAACTCACAAAAGGCAGCTGGTTCACAAAGCACAAGGAGGCAACAATCAGAGGATTGGTGAGCACACATGCAACAGATAAACAATGAATGACCAGCAGGCTGCTCAGAGAGAGAAAGTCCTATATGAACAGGCTGACTAGGTGTTGGATAATTAATTAATAATAAAGGGCCTGATTCAGAGGCTGAAAATAAGAACTTAAAGTTACACCTGGGCAAAACCATGTTGATTTCAGGGGGAGTCAAGTTAAAGTTATTCTATGCATGCAGGGAGAATGCTTTGCTTTTACTTATTGCACACAGATACCTGATCAGCTTCACTTTTAAACTGCTAATTAGACTTGAGCTGGGAAACATCACCTTTTAACTATAATACTGTTGCAACAAATGAAATTTGACTCCCCTGAAATCAGCATGGTTTAGCACAGGTGTAACTTTAAGTTCTTATTTTCAGCCTCTGAATCAGGCCCAAAGAGCCCAACAGCAACCCCTAGGGGCAGGTTAAGATAATGTCCAGGATCTGGAGGCACAAAAAATGTCAACGGTTGCCCCTAGGGGCAAGGATTTACCTCTGGGTTCTCCAAGAAAAGGTTGTAAAAAAAAAACCCAGTTGTTAAAGTAGAAACAGGATTCTCAATTAAGTAAACAGCACAGAGGATAACATTACATTAAAGAACTTACATAGTAGACAATGTACAAATGCACGCATGCACATACACACACACAACAATTTAATGTATAACAAGCAATGTATAACTAGAGAACCTACTGTAAAACTACTAATCCCATCATGCTCTCTTAGCTATACCTTGGCTGTTGGTACATGTTTGTCTAAAAGACCGCATATACGCAATCTACGTATCGAAACAATACGCAGATTACGTACAATAGCTACTACGCATGCACAGTAGCTATTGTTTATTGAACTACGTCCGTCTATGGAAGACGGACGTAGTTCTGGATCCGGCCCATAGAAATTATGCAGCTACACAGGGGATAAAGATATTTAGGCCAGTCCAGGCAACAGAAAACAAGTGGTCAAGTGCACTTATGTGGAGGGTTCTCCATCCCTCCTCAATAATATGTTTTATATTCTATATAAAACATGAAAAGCAGATTTCCGTTCTCCAGCGCTAAATATAAATATATATATTATTAATAGGTGTGTGTGCTTTTTAATATGGAGCCTCTGTGACCCTTTATTACACAAGTTACACTTGTGAGGTGTCGGGATTTAGGTGTAACAATGAATTCTTGGAACCCCTGTTGTTCACCCCCTCTCCCTATACCTGCCTCCACCCTGCTATTAAGAGAACAGAACATGCCTCATCTTGGATACGAGTCACATGCATAAAAGAGGCCCCTTCTCTGCTCTATTGAGAGCACATCACAGAGTGAGGGAGGTAGAGTTTAATCCTCAGTGCCACTTCCAAAGTTTATTATAAAGCCTACAATGTCAGGGCAGACTATGCGAATAGCTGAATATCCATCAGCTGTCAGATAGTGTCTCACTATTTCTTGACATGCAGACAGGAAAAGTTGGAGGTTAATGAGGAGAGAAAATCAAGCATTAATAAATAATTGTCTCCTTCTTTTACACATATGCAGGACATATTGAGCGAGGTTTACTGGCCAAAGGGCTAAAAGTATGTATCATCCATGATCAGAACACAAACGGTAAGTTATTTTCTAGAGAGAATAAATGATTGCAGTATTGCAGATCTTGAATAAATAATATTTTTTATTAACCATATCTTGTGTATATATATATATGTAGCTTTTGATTTCAGTTTATATCTGTGCATGTGTAGTAACTTTATTTACATACATTACATAGACTATATGCACGTAAGTGCCTAACGGACGTACATGTGAATCGCACTTGGGGACATACGCATGGATCTGCGATGTAAAAATAAGCACGTGGAAATTTACATAAAAGTGTGTGGGGCGCATTTAAATGAACACTTGGAGGCGCGGTTATAAAGAATCGCACGTACCGATGACATATATACGCTCGTAAGTACACACGTAAAGAACAGAGTGGTCTATGGACTCGTAAGTCCGCGACAGCACGTCCGGGAGAGGGGAGTGTCGGGGTTACTGGTGGGTGTTACCCAAGGGGTGTTTTAAGAAGTGAGGGGGCCCTTGTGCAGGATTTGTGCATGGGCCCCCACCCCCTTACCTGAGACAGGACTGTTCCGATTCGCTGACCTCAAGAGGGGCGGGGCCTAACTGCGCTGTAAGCCCCGCCCTTTTTTGGCCCATAAATAGGGGCAGTCCCACTGCAGGGTGTTATGACACTCCGGGTTTACCTGGCAGAGAACTGGAGTGGTCGTGGAGAAGATGGTAGACTGGAGTGGTACCCCTCGGAGAGAACCAAGGCGGCCACGGAAGAGAGAGAGGTAGTGAACGAGTCGACTGCCGGGGCCCGGTAACTTTGCTATTGGGTAGATTTTCACCAGAGCCCCTGGTGGTGGGGATGGATTTGGCTGCATCCCCAATAGCCTGGTCGTTGAACTAGACTCGAAGAAGAGAAAGGGAAACCCGGAGTGGAAACCAGACTGAGGGGATGGGAGCAGTAAGGTAAGTGGGAGTAGAGCCAGTCCGGAAGAGACCGGACTGTGACGGACTACAAGCAACACGAAACCCAGTACGAAGGACAGAAGTTTGTTCACGGGACTGGACGAGGCGCACTAGGACTTGCACACACACACTCACACAACGGGACCTCCGAAGAGGTAACATAAACAGGCTCTTAAGGGATAAGTAGGTACTGCGGGGAAGGTAGGTACAATTAGGGATGAGAACCAGAGCAGGATACACAAGGAAACTGAGGCAGGAATCAAGGCAGGTAAGTGGGTCAAACAACGGTCAATTCACTAGGCAGATAGCACTAGGCACACCGTAAGTAGCAGGTCACAGAACTGAGGGAACAGACTCTATAACCGGCGTGGGAATGCAGGCAGGAAGGACTAATATAGGATATGCTATCCTCTGATAGGACAGCCAAGAACAGCCCCCTGACGTGGAAGCGTTCCCCTGGCAACCAGGAACGTATAAGGGTGAGTAATTAGCAGAGCGCGCGTCTAACGGGGAAGCGGCACACGTGGACAGTAACTATGAACGCTTTCACTATGCAGGCTGTCGGCAGCGGAATCCCCAGAGACGCACACCGCGGGAACTGCAGGTAAGCGGGCAGAATGGGGAGGGAGCCGGTACACACTGCTTTCCGTTAGATGGCAGCTGTAACACAGGGGAAGGGGGACTCATTTGGCATCTGTTTCTTCCCTCTGGAAGGTCCTCACTCCCCTCTCTCATGTGGAACTGCTAATCGCCACCACTTGAGCCTAATTAGCATGTCTATGCCTATCCTTGCCTGTCTGGCAGGGATAAGACATGTGGAAGTGTCAGCCCCTCCTTCAGATTTGCTAGCGTATCCGTAGATGTTAATTTCCAGGGGACTTACCTCTTACTAAAGAGGCTTGTGTAAGTCCCTTGCCTTTCTTAAATGAGGAGGTTATGTGTATTTCCATAGATAATTCAATACAGCAGCAGTCCTCAAAATGTACGCTGTGACATCCTGGATTGTGGCAGCACATTATTAAGGTTTGCGAAGAGGATGTAGTTTAAGGAGCTCTAATCGTAGATACAATTCAGTGGTCTCTCTCCTCCATCTGATCCCTTACACACCCTGCACGGCCCTTTTCGAAATAGGGCCGTTCTCTCCCAGCCAGTTCCAAACACATAAAAAAAACACATTATGCAGGACTCCTAATGCCACCATGGCCAATTTGCTCTCCAGCTGTCCCAGAATGACAGAATTTCACAATGACTGGAGAGCCATGGGTTGGAACTTCTCTGGTTGAATGATTCTTTTAGAACATGATAACTGTGCAATATGCAGGAAAAGTAAGGTCTCAGATGGAGGAGAAAAACCACTGAATTGTATCCATGATTAGAGCTCCTTAAACTACATCCTCTTCTTCAATACATTAATGTGGTTGACCATACTAAAGCATACTGTTATGAATAAGTTATTGTGAAGCTTTAACCTGCTTCTTTCAGCCATTATCTATCTTTAAAAACAAAACAAAAAACAAAACAGAATTTGTGGTTCTGCATCTGCTTCTATCTGCCGATGACATCCTGAACTCCACCAATAATTGCATTTAGGAAGCTTTACGTGGTTTAAAGTAGAGATGACGAGTTCATATTCAGTTTAAGCTAATTAAAGTAAAACTCTAGATTGAAAAGCATGGCCAACTATAACGCTTGCATAAACATATTTTTGAGTTTCTTGCATTAGATATAAGTATCTTAACATTAGAAGTACAACCACAACTCCCGGATGCACTACCTTAGTCCATATTATAGCAGTTGGTGAGAGTAAGCACTAACCACTTCAGAAACATGTCAAAGGTTTGCAACCCCTGCCAGGAGTGCAAGGTGATAGGCTCATGCTTCATAGCAAGGAGACGGGGCTTGAGGTTGCACAGGTGGGACCAGAGTGAAGCCCGGCAGGGTTGTGTGCTGAAAGCTGATGTGGGCTGTAAGGTTAAAACAGAATTCAGAGCTGCTTGTATGAGTGCTAATTGCTGCCTTAAGCTGCCAGCCTCTGACAGCTTGCTTGTGGTGCAATAAAATGGCAGCTGCAGTAACTAACTAACTTTCTTTTAATTAATTAATTAATTAATGAATTAATGTTAGAATCTCAATGCTCAGATTAATTCCGGCTACACAGTATGCAATGTCCCCTGCAACCAACATAATGATCCGATAGCCAGGAACATAGGCAGAGTGCATAGACTCTACCCGATAGTCAGGACTGTCAGGATTAGATTATGCTACTATCGATGAAAAACATTCTAGTTAATCTATTCATGCTATACACTACACAGAAATTGGGCCTGATCCATAACTATGCTCTGGATTTTTGTTACGCCGGTCGTATCTGTAAGATCGGCCGTTTAGCCGATCTGCGCATGTGCCCGGCAGATGCTTGTGAACATAGCAGCCCTTACACTAATTTTGGATCATGCTCCAGGAAGGGGCAGGGAGCACCGTAACTACGCTGCAGTTATGGAAGGTAGGCAGGGGGAGGCAGCTAATTTAGGATGGAGGGGCAGGGTTACAGACCTTACGCTCCGGTCCCAGCGTATTCACACTCGGTTATGCCGGCTGAAGTTGGGGTAGCCTTCAGCCGGCGTAACAGAGTGTAATTACGCTGGGACTGGGGGAGTATCAAGGGGAGTGCATAAAAGCTACACTGGCCGTAATTACGAACAGCAGCACAGCGTAGCTCTGGATCAGGTCCATTGATCCCAGTAATTGTGTTGTGTGTAGCCAACATAAAGCATAGATATACTAAAACATAAAAAATGAAAAAGTAGAGGTGTGGTCAGAATGAACCAATCATTGGCTATAACTTTATTTTTCTTCTTTAGTTTTATTTTTTTAAACCTACCCTTAAATATTATGTAGATAAAAAAAATATATTTTTATGTACAGTACGACAAAAATCTAATAAACATATATCTGTAATGCATTAGAAACATAATACAGTATTCAGAAAAGTGGGAAAGTGTAACTTTCCTCTAAAACTCCATAAAACGCTCAATACTTTTTCATGTTTTTATTTTAATAAGTATCTGTACATTTTGTTAAAGGAAGATAATATCATACTTTCATGTAGTTGCTTCCCTCGAATAATTTATGAGGTTCACACATTGACCTTCTGCAAAGAGCCTATGACAGTATTTCTTTTACCTAAAGTAAAACTTTAGATTAATTTTGCCCAAATGTTAGACTTAATAACTTTAAAAATGTTCTTATCTGCAGACTGCATTAGTGCACCAGTGTCCTATAAAAGAATAAGAATAGGAATTGCTACCACAGTGCTAAGTCATTTTTTATTAATGTGATGTCAGTGACATATTTGTTCAGAGGCAACTGCTTTAAATTAATAGAAAGGCAATATGCAATTCTGTTTCCAAGTCTCAAGAGGTCAATACAGATCATCACAATCTTCTGATTCTATAGCACAAAGATATAAAAAATGTAAAAAGGTAATGTGCAAAATGTCTTATACAATAGCTACATTCTTTATATAGTGTATTTTATACACAGAAGTAACTTAAAGAATCCAATGTACTGTACAAAATTGTTCTGTGGGGAAGTATACATAAGTTAGGAATTAATTAAAAAAATGTATAAAGTGGCAAAAAGAAAAAGAAAATATATAATAGATATTATATCTGCAAGGTTACTTGGATTTTTAAGCCAGTGTTCTAAATATAGCATTGGACTGATACTGATATTGGTAAAATGAACCTTGACTGCACCTTGAGAAAGGCCGGAGATACCCGGCTGAAATGCGTCGGTGGGAGGAGCTAGAGGTCCACGTGCAGTCTTACCTAGTTGAGTCTAACAGAGGTGCTTTAACGGGATCCCATATCATCTGCCCCTGGATTACCATCCTACCTAGGTATGATCTGACCCGCCATCTTGCTCCTCCTTTTTATTTTACTTGTCTATTTTATGTGGTACTGCCTGCAGTATTTTAGTCCGCTAAATAAATGCTGTTCTTAATGGTTCTCTGTTTTCCTTGTTTACATGGTTTGCGGTGGAGATATTTCAAGGAAGAACGTTTTGGGGCTTGACTAATACTGTGAGGGATACAGTTGGAACTATCCCTGGAGAAATTTACTTTGCACTGGTTTGCCGTTGTACCAGCTCTATTGAAACTTTTCAGCGCTGCTTGTGACTATACACAATCTTCAAGCTACTTTCAGTGTTTTCCATGGAACACTCGTTTCAAGTCGTGGCAGCTGCAAATAATTAGCGCTGGGTAAAGAGTTTTTTCTACTTATAATTGATATTGGTAAAAGGTTATAAGGCTATGTATTAACCATACCATACCCTTACACCCCAAGTTTTGATTAGCTAAATGGATGGGTCAAACAACAGCATCAGCTTATAGTGAGTCACTCATCTGGGACCCGATTCACAGATATGAATTTGTTAGTTTCTGCGTGCGTATTTTTTAGGAGCGGATTAAGGGCGCAAGTGTAGTAACTTTTTCTATGCAGTTTACATAGGATTTAGGCACGGAAGTCCATTAGGCATGGAATTTTGAATTGCACTTAGTGACATATGTATGGAGGGGCGTGGTTGTCTTCCATACATGCGAAGTTACGTGAAAGTGGACGGGGGAGGCATTTAAATGGGCTTTTGAGGACGAGGTTACTAATGTATGCATGTATGTAAGTAACATACACATGTAAGTGCACACATTGGGCCTGATCCAGACCTACGCCCGCCGTCCTAAAAAAAAAGCCAATCTGCGCATGCGCCGGGCAGATGTTGCCCGGCGTCGCTATGGCAAAGCCCGATCGTGGATCGGGCGTCCGTAGCAGCGCCGTAGGGACGCTGGAGGGGACGTCCCTCAGCGTCCCTACATTCAGGTTAGTGTAGGTGGGCGGGGGGAGCTAGTTTAATGAGGGTGGGAGTGCGGGCTAGGCGGCTTTACTCTCCTGTGCGAGCGTATGGCCCCTTCCTTATGCCGGCTAAAGTTAGGGTAGCCTTCAGCCGGCGTAAGGAAGGGGCCATACGCCCGCACAGGGGGGGTGTCGGGGAAAGTGAACGCCGATACGCTGTACTTTAGTAAGCACAGTGCATCAGCGTAGGTCTGGATCAGGCCCATTGAGTTAAGGGTGCTTTATGGACTTATAAGTCACCGAAAATCCATCCGTGCGAGGGGAGTGTCATGGGTGTTGCCTTGCAACGTACGTGCGTATATTTGTGTTCTTTATACACACACATCTGTGAATCCTGTCCCTTAACCTTTATAATTGACTGAAGTTTGTTGTAACTATCTTACAAAACCATCCAGTTACACAGCAAACACTTTCAAGACACAATTTAGAGACAGACAGGAGTGCACTCAACCAAAAGGCAACAAAAGAGGTTATTACCAAAGCCAACTGACAAAATGACATTTCTAAATAATCCATTATTCATTAATCTGGAAACTGCTGCCGCAGACGCGCCAGGGGAGGGGACTATTACAGGGAGTCTATGGTATTAGGGTTAGCATAAGGGTAGGTGAGTCTTAGGGTCAGGCTGCAAGGAGGTGAGGCTTAGGGTCAGGCTGCAAGGAGGTGAATCTTAGGGTCAGGCTGCAAGGAGGTGAGTCTTAGGGTCAGGCTGCGAGGAGGTGAGTCTTAGGGTCAGGTTGCAGGGAAGGGTGGGTTAAGGTTAGGGTAACGGAAGGGGAGAGTTAGGGTTACATTCATACTCATCATTCGTGGATCAATCGGTTCTCCTCTGCAGAAGCAATTGATTTCTCAGTCAGTTCTCAGTGGCGACCCACACACATTAAATTATCATTATCACTGAAATGAATGAACATAGCCCAGAGATTATAACTAGCCATCTTCAGCAATAATATGTAATTAAGCAAAATATAAAGTAATTTGTTTACACACACTTTGGACTTAATAAAGAATGAATAGCATACAGTATTCCATGCATCCCTTGCAGATGCTTTCATACAGAATTTGCTATCCCTTATTCTGCATGCAGGAGCACAGGGTACTCCCCCTGCTCTCCTTAATGCGAATGGTGGATCCCTGACCAGGACCCTACCTCAAGTATTCCACTCTCATCTCTGTGGAGCTGAGGGATTGCTGAGCCTGTGTTAAGCTGCCAGTTTGCTTCGGTGAGTGCAGGGAGGAGGGCTGCCATGGCTCCCTCTCCATTTAGGACCTATAGCAGAGAGCTACTAGTGATGTATTCATAAACAGTGGTCAGCACATGGAGTTCTTAGCACTGTTTTAAACTGCCAGCCTCCAACAGGTAAGTTCCATCATTCACGCCAGACAGGGCCTGACCTGGTCCTGGCCCACCCCTCCTTACTGTGGGGCAGGGTTGCTGACTATTGAAAGCTTCCCTCCGGATCCAGAGGGAAGCCATAGATTACTGCTAGGGGTCGGGGATTAATGATGCAAATTGTGTCATTAAGCCCTACCCCCTGTCAATCACCCATGTGATCTCAGGTGTTAAAGGAGTGGGCAGGACTTGATGATATCATTAAGTCCCGCCCATCCGTTGTAACTCTAGCGATCACACTGGTGATTGTTTGGGTGTATGAGATTTGCTGCCTCTCCCGGGATACCGGGAGAACGACCCAAATTTCGGGAGTCTCCCGGATATTCCGGGAGAGTCAGCAACCCTGCTGTGGGGCCTGAGCCTGTCAACTCCCCCCTGTCTTGAGTTCTGTCTGGATGAGAATTATTCATTTGTAAAAAAAAAATCTCATAATGTATTGTTGTGTAAAATATAGCCTAGAAGAAAATACATTTAATAATTTAAGACTTTTAGAACTTCATTTATTGGCAAGATGATCTCAACAGACAGTGAAATTATTACT
Organism: Limnodynastes dumerilii; assembly: GCA_011038615.1. Classification (NCBI taxonomy): domain Eukaryota; kingdom Metazoa; phylum Chordata; class Amphibia; order Anura; family Limnodynastidae; genus Limnodynastes; species Limnodynastes dumerilii. The sequence goes on along the minus strand of WWET01001412.1, from coordinate 64,155 downwards.
AAAAAACATTAATAATTCTCATCTGCAAAATATATTTCTCATGTAAAATGATATTTGAATACAATACAAAAAAAGTTAGATTCTAATTTTTCAACTCATGTTGAAAATTACTGCTTCATTAAATTCAGCCTTGTCTAATGAAAGGCATTTCTTCTCAAGAGTACTTACAGCAAATCACAAAAATCTCCTTACTCGGTCCAACTTCTGCTGCCAAAAAAAAATCATTGAATGAATATAAACTCCCTCAGGAAATCCAATATCCAGATAATGGGTGGATATTCTTGGACATGATGTGCTCTAGCTGCTTACTTATTCTTATATTACAAAATGAAAGGATTTTATTTCTACAAAGATCATGTTAAAGAAATAAAAAATACTTTTCCATTAGGAGAAAATAAAAACTGTTTGAAGAACCTACTGGTTCTTAAGCTAAAATGATTAACATTGTGCAAGCATTGATTTCTCTTTAGAATTCTCCTGAAATTCTGACAGCTTATTCCATTTGATGTAGCGTGGTAACTACCATGAGTGTTGGGTATGTGACTTCACTAAGACCCTGTTCTTTTTAAAGTTGAGAGTATGGGAAAGAAAAGCTGTGTCAGCAGGA
>WWET01001411.1:352355-388479 GCA_011038615.1 Limnodynastes dumerilii | reverse complement strand
TATCGGAGCCAGGAGGGTTTTAAAGGTTTTGTAGTACCCAATGGTAAAACCATCTGGGCCAGGGCTTTTCCCCGAAGGGGATGCTTTAATGGCTTCGTCAAGCTCTAAGGGCGTGAAAGGGTGTTCTAGTGAGGCTATGGTTTCGGGCGTTAATGTGGGGTAGCCCGCCTCCTCTAAATAGGCCTGGATTGCGGGCATCAATGGAGGGTCCATAGAGGGGTCAGCGCTGGGCGAGATGTTGTACAACTTAGAATAATACTCCTGAAAAGAAGCTGCAATATCTTCTGTCTTATGCTGTAAGGTTCCTGCACTATTTTTGATGGAGTGTAAATAAGAGGCTGCCCTTTGCTTATGGAGTGCTCTGGCTAGTAGCCTACCCGGTTTGTTGCCCTCCACATAAAACTTGCTACGACATTTCCTATAATCTAATTTGATCTTATCTAAAAGGAGAGTATTAAGAGCTTTGCGGGCCTCTGTGAGTTCTCGGTAGGTATCTGGCGTCGCACTAGCTTTATGTTGGGTTTCAAGGGCTTTTATGGAGTTAAGGAGGGTAGCCTTCCGAGTGTCTCTCTGCTTACGGAGCCTTGAGCCAATTTGCATGCATTTACCTCGCAGGACGCATTTATGCGCTTCCCAGAGTATCACTGGGGAGATGTCAGGAGTATTGTTGAAGGACAAATAAGCTTTGATGGCATCAGAAAGCTCCTCTCTAAGGCTAGCGTCCTGAAGGAGGGAGTCGTTAAACTTCCAGGGCCAACGCGGGGAATGGGATGGAGGTAAGGTTAATCGAACGTGAACTGGGGCATGATCTGTCCATGCCATTACCCCTATTTCAGCCCCTTCGAGCAAATCAAGGTGCCTGTGGCTTAGGAATATATGGTCTATCCGAGAGTAGGACTGGTGGCGAGGGGAGTAACAAGTAAAATCTCTACCATCTGGGTGAAGAATGCGCCACACGTCAACCAATCTGGCTTCATGTAGCGCCTTCCGCACCTCTCGGTGTAACTTGTCAGGGTACGAAGTGGTGTAGGTAGAAGAATCTAGGCGTGGGTCAAGGTTCCAATTAAAATCACCTCCGCAGAGGATCACCCCCTCTTGGTATTTTACAGATCTAGTGAGAACAGACTTTAGGAAGGAATGCTGGTTTTGGTTTGGGGAGTATACATTAATGATGGTATAGGGGCAGCCATGAAGAGAGCACTTAAGGAGCAGGACCCGACCCGCTACTAAGCGGCGTGTTTCAAGAATTTGGATGGGGAGGTTCCTGGAGATTAGAATAGCCACCCCAGCTGACTTGGCCTCTGGATTGTTATTATAAATGGTGGTAGGAAAATGTTTGCTGGACAAGCGGGGAGTCATGTGTGAGACTTTAAAGTGTGTCTCTTGAATGAGTGCTATGTCTGCCCTGACGCTTCTCAGGAATCTCAGGAGTTTTGATCTTTTTTCGGGTATGTTGAGACCATTTACGTTGAGAGAAACTACATGTAATTTAGCCGCCATCTGCGTTGAGAAACCACATAAGCAGTCTAGCTAGATGTGTCTGGTCGGTATCTAGTGCCATTGTGTGCCACTGGAGAGGGAGAAGGACAATTATGGGGAAGCCAGGGGAAGGGAGGGGCATAATAAACCTAAGCAAAAACAAAGCAATGTGGGTTAGAAAGAGGGTTAGAGCCATCCTGGATGACCCTCTGGGTAATATAGTATCCGCAGTAAGAGGAGAAAGGAGTCCAATTATTGAACAGTTCTCCTCAGAGGTGGAGGTTGGAATTTGCGGAGTAGCAAGCAAAAACGGGGGCGGCGGGCCCCCCGGCCCAAGTTAGGGGTTTACGGGTGTAGCTCTCAGACCTTTGCGGGGAAAGCCTAGAAAAAAGTGCCAGTCAACCCCTATGTGTGAGCAATTACCTTTTGGAGTTGTATTACGGGGCACCTGGGAGGAAGGTGGGGATTGAGAGAGAATAGGGACAGTCGAAGACAATCTTTTGTTAAAGACCCCCGTTAACAAAGCTAAGGGCGCAATAAAGTTGGGTTGTTTCGAGGGTCCCACTTAAGGGACATAGTAAGTAGGCAGGGGCTAATCTAAAGACCGCTCTGGGAGAGATGGGGCTCTAAACTGTCCCTAAGTCAAGGCGAAATACGCACGCAGTTACTGAGGAGCGCGTGGTCAGTTAGCCGTTACAATGCACCTGCCCGAGGGGAACTAAGGGTTACTAAGCAAATTGAGCCTTTTGGGAGAAAGAGGAAGGAAAATATAGACAATCTCAATTAACGATGTAATAACCTGAAATTTACTGGCAACACAATCGGGTAGCCCTTCCCACGGCTCTAGTAGTCTGGCAACAGCGTAATCCCCAACTATCAGAGAAGCCTGGGGAGTTATCATTGTACATTTTAACACGAGTCATAGAAACAATTCTTCAGTGCAAGACAGTATTTCAAAATAGCAAAATATCAGCAGTATGTTGCGAAAAGTGCTTAAATCTAAGAAACTGGGTTTAAACAGTCCCGGAACATTATCAAGTCTCTGTCAGTAAACAGAAGTTAGTGGAGAACCTTTAAGCTAACCAAAATGTGTCCACAGAGCTAACCTATGGGGCGTATACAACCTTTCTCTACATATCTTTAGCAAAACATAACTCTTAATTAAGGGGAGAAAGAGAAAGAGGGGGAAAAAGTCCTTATCTGAAGACGGTTGCATGGTAGGCTCCGCTGGAATCAGGTAGCTGCGATTGGTACAGGCGACCATCCATCGTCAAGGCATTTCAGGCGACGGTGACAGCTACATGTAAAAGGTCGGTGGGAAGTTCTATCAGGGTGGTTGCGTTGTTGGAGTCGACGTTGTCTTTTGGGAGGAAGAGGGCGCAGACTGATGAGCTTGACGTTTTCTCGTCCGCTGTACTTGCTGCCATTGACCCGGTGTCGGCTGGCGTCGGAAGGAGGAAGGACCCGGTTCCAAATCGTTCCAGTCAGGGAGTTGTATCTTTGGCAGTTCCAGTGCCGCACTGAAGCCCTGGAGATCCTCTGGGTCGCGTAGGATATGCAGTTTCCCATTATGAAAGACTTGGAGGGCTAGCGGGTATCCCCATCTGTAACTGAGATCCCTTTTCCTGAGTTCATCAGTGAGTGGCTTAAGAAGCCGGCGCTGCTGGAGAGTACGCCAGGAAAGGTCCTGGAATATTTGGATAGGAGAGCCGTTAAATTCCAGAGAGGGTGAAGCCCTTGACCTTTTCAGAATTTCTTCCTTTTGGGTAAAGTAATGTAGCCTGCATATTATATCCCGTGGTGAAGCGTCTGGGGGACCTTTAGGTCTCAGGGCTCTGTGGGCTCTGTCAAATATTATGGCGTCATTGGGATCCAGTTCGAGGAGTTCCCCGAAGATCTTGTTGAGTACATCTGGTATCCCTGCCTGTGTGATCTCTTCCGGGATTCCGCGAACCCTTAGGTTGTTTCGCCGGCCTCTGTTGTCAAGGTCGTCAATTTTGCTATGTACGTCCCTGATCGCCCGGGTATGGGTAGCAAGGGTCGAATTTACTATGTGCCAGCGTTGGTCAGAAGTATCTTGTGCCGTCTCCAGGTCCGCGACTCTGTCAGATAAAGAAGAAATATCCGCTTGGAGTGAGGTCACTTCCCGGTGGATGGTGTCTCTCAGGTTTGTTTCCAGCGTCTGCATGTCCTGTTTAGTAGGGAGCGATTTGACGTGCGTAAGAATTTCACTGATCTCTCTTTTTAATTGGCCGAAGGCAGGCTCCTCTACGACAGTCGGATTTGAGGCTGAAGCGGACATTTTAGGACCTTGGGACGATGCTGTCGATTCCTGGGAATCACTGTCCGATTCTCCGTGGTGCGCAGAGGATTTCAAGAAAGAGCGAAGGTCCTGCTGGGATCTATTGGAGCGAGGAGTACCGGTGTCCTTCTTCTGTGGTTGGCGTCTGTCTTTGCCCATGAGTAGAATCGACGCGTCTGTAGATAGGGCTAAATGGTGCGAGAGCAATGCTTGTTGGAGCTAAATTGGGCCGTTGGGGGGCACATTCCCCCGAGAAAAGTTCCTTACATATTTAGAACTTCATGCGGCTTAAGGTATATGAGAGGCTAGTGTGTAGTTATGATTTAGCTCCCTGTGGCTTTCCTGCACCAGAAAGCAGGTTGTAGTTCCACGTTCGGCCGCTAGGTGGCAGTGAGGGACAGGTTGAGAGCAGTAAAGGCAGCAGCCCAGAGAAAACAGCAGATTGCAGTCCAGGGATAGCCAAAGGTATATACTGCTCAGTTAGTAGGGACGGCAGGTGGTGTTGTCTCACAGGAAGAAGGGGGTAGAAGTGGAGTTTGGCTCCTGTCAAACCCCACCACACACAGCTATGATCAAGACTGCACAGGCGGGGGGTTAATCAACGTTTGAGACGTGTCTGCTGGTTGTGGTATAGGTAGGGTGGATGATGGGGCCCTCAGCAAGCTGTCTGGGCAGCAGGCAGTGTACTAACTCTGGCCCCAGTCTTTAACAGATCCCCCTGGAGAGCAACAGCAGACCATGTGAGGGTCTGAGCACAGCGGCAGCAAAGCACACAGACCGCGAGTAAGGTAAGATGGCGGCGGTCTAAAGTAAATGCAGCCTCTCTCCTGGCTCCTCTCGACACAAAAGCGGCTGATACTAGGGGCACAGGTCCCCCCCCTCACCTCCTCCGGGGCTACGGCGGTCCACGCTGGGGTGACCAGGACTCAGGGCACCTTCCCAAGGATGCGCCGCGGTTCCGTTAAAACGGACCTCCGGAGGTCCAGGATAGGCTGCAGGCGGCCAGAAGAGACTTCTTTAGGTGCTGGGGCACTCTCTGGGCCAGCAATTCCACCCCTCCATGATGGTTTGTTATGTCTACTATCTACTTTCGCTAAGGGAATATCTGGCACGTGCATGTGCAGATGTTCCCTGACGGGAGACTTACGCAACTGACGTACGTAAGTCCCCTGTCTTACTTAGTTTAGGATCCGTGCCTTAATTCTTAAGCCCCTGAGCTGGTGCATTAGTTACTTGTTACTGGACCAAGCAGCAGCACTAAACCACCTACTTTCTCATTTAAATATTTAAAATTGAATAATGCCAAAAAAAAAAGATATTTAAAAGAAACAATTATGCTTAAATATGCTGCACCATAACTATTAATATCTGCATCAGAATGATCCCAAAGTGGATTAATGCATATATGAATACCAACTTTATCCCGAAGGCCAAAGAGTTCAATTAAAAGTGCATTTGGGTAGAATGTGGCACAACAACAAGTTTGTGCAGAACAGGCGCTATGCCAAAACACACAAAATGGAAGTTACTCAGAAACAAAGGAAAGAAAATGCCCCAGCAACACTGCCATACCATAACAATCATGGCAAAACTGTCCAGTGGTATTGCTGAGGTCCTCTCTCTTCCATGGTAAAGATGGAAAAAATGCTCCAAAGGGAAAGAATAGTACCAAAAAAATATAAATTGCATACAGCTGAGGACCTGACCAAGTGTAACTAGTTAAATAACATAAACCTATTTGTGATTTATTTGGTAGACATTTTTGTCAACCTTAATACCAATGTGACATATGGTACAGCCTTTGCATTATTATAATTGTTGTGTACTGTATTTTCTTCTTTGTGCACCCTTGTAAAATCCTGACATGCAATTACAATGTAAATGTTCTCTTTGTACTCTAATAAAAGGTTTTATATAAAAAAAAATATAAAAAAAAACTTCTAAACATAAACAAATTAACACAAGAAAGTTCCTCTGAAACCTCACCTACAGGAGGAGCTCCTATGAAGTGGGGTAAATTTCTGGACACCTAAATTTACTGTTTCCTAACAGTTCCATCAATAATTCTCACTCTAGGTGACAAGAGTTTTGGGGCCCAGGACACAGATCCCGATGCACCGCCCTCTATGTGATGTCACGTATGACGTCACATAAGGGGCGGAGCGCCACAAACGTGCAGTTATGTTTGACAGTGGGTTGTTTCGCAGTAAACTCCATCCCTGCAGTTCTACAGCCTGCTACAGCTCTCCAGCGAGTATACATCAATACTAGGGCCGCCATCAGAAAATGTGGACCCCGGACACAGCTGCGGGCCACGCCCCCTATGTGACATTATTGGTGATGTAACATAGGGGCGGGTTGCCGCGGACTTGCTTTTACAGCAGGCCAGTGCCACTACTCGCATCAGCTCTGGGCCCATGACAGTAATCCAGGCTGTTCCCCCCTGATGGTGGCCCTGATAATCGGCGTACCCCCACTCTCTCCAAGTCCAGGCAGAAGTTCCGGCAGGTCAGTAGTCCCGGCTGTCCCCCCTTGATGGCGGCCCTGAGTATTGGCGTGCCCCCACTCTCTCCAGGTCAGTAGTCCCGGCTGTCCCCCCTTGATGTCGGCCCTGAGTATCGGCATACCCCCACTCTCTCCAGGCCCAGGACAGTAGTTCCGGCAGTCCCCCCTTTTGATGGCGGCCCTGAGTATCAACGTGCCCCCACTCTCTCCAGGTAAAGGGCAGAAGTTCCGTCTGTCCCCCCTGATGGCGGCCCTGAGTATCGGCGTGCCCCTACTCTCTTCAGGTCCAGGGCAGAAGTTCCGGCTGTCCCCCCCTGATGGCGGCCCTGAGTATCGGCGCGCCCCCACTATCTCCAGGTTCAGGGCAGAAGTTCCGACTGTCCTCCCTGATGGTGGCCCTGAGTATCGGCATGCCCCCATTCTCACCAGGCCCAGGGCAATTGTCCCTGCAGTCCCCCCTCTGCCCTACCTGACTATAAATAAAGCATAGGGATAGGATATATTGAACTCAAATAAAAAGGTTTCCTATGAATTTCTATCTAGAAGAGAACAAATGTCTGAATATATGAATGCCAAAAAGTACATTCAATTCATTCTTCGTGTTCTTTTATCCCTTATGACTTCTACTTTCCCAGGAATGTATTAATATGAGCACAGGCTGAAAGAACAAGCTCATATAAATAATATGAATAATAGATGAAGTAGCAGACTGAAGGTAATAGGTGAGAGGGCCATGATTTTATCGCCTTTTTCTTATTAAAGAACGTTGCATTCTGTTGCCTCCTTGCATTCTTTTGTAACCTTAGATAATAAATGAAACTAGGTTTGGGTACAGCAGTCGGGAATGTCCTTTCAAATATATACCTTTTAGGCTTAGCTCCTATCGTTAATGTAAATCTCCCTTATTTAAAAGTGTTTTTTTTTCCTCTGTAGTCTGGGAAATTAATTTTTTAATTAATATACCTATTTTCAGCTTGTGAACTTTCTGTACAATGCACTCTGATCCTATATAATTTACATACATTTTTGCCTGTATTATGTTTAATATTGAATTCATGTATCTGTAATGCTGAACAAAAAAACTTTAGATAGAAAACATTTGATTTAATAAAAATAAAATATGACTTTTCTCTGTTGCCCATGGCGAACAACTAAGTATACAAAAGCTCTCATTCTAAAGAATGAGTCATTTTGACTTCCAATATTCAGTGATTTTAGTTTCCCTATTAAAAACTTAAAACAGAACAGAAGAGAGGTACTGAATCTACCAAACAAGTGTGGTTCCCCAGTACACTAGTCTTGTACAATGGCCAAAGTACTACAGCTGAATGTAGACTGCAAGCACTTGCCGGCAGTCTGCATTTTAGAAAGCAGCGGTGATACACCTCCTGGAGTCCCAAAGAGACATCCCCAAAAGGTAAGTGTTTAACTTAACTCTACCCTTAACCCTTCACTAACACTAACCCTCTCTTTCCTGCAGCCTAGCCCTTACCTTCCCCTTCTTTAGTCCTAACCCTCCAAGCCTCAAAGCCTAGCCCTAACCCTCCATGCCCTGCAGCCTATCCCTAGCCCACCATGCCCTGCAGCCTAACCCTAACCTTCCCCTTAAGCCCTAACCCTAACCTTTTACCTGCCACAGCCGCCACATTGTGAGGACACTCTGGGTTTACCTCCAAAGTACCGGAGTGGTCCAGGGACAAGATCCTGGGTACTCCGGTTTTACCTGTGACGTACCGGGGTGACTCTAAGGAGAACCCACTAGAGTGAGCGAGCAAGCTTCCGGGGTCCGGAGTCTTACCTTTCAGGTGGTCTTCACCAGAGCCCCTTGTGGTGGGGATGGGCTAGGCTGCCCCTGAAGGCGTGGAACTTGGACTCACTGGAAATGAAAGAAGAGACATCCTACCGTGGACTAAAGAAACAGAGGTACAAATTTAGTAGGAGCAGGACTGGTCAGAAGAGACTAACCAGACAAACACCATATAACAGGGAACACGGCACTGAGGACTAAAGTGGATCACAAGACAGCACAAGACTAACTAGGGCTCACACTCCACACACACAGAAGTACCCCCGTAGGAGTACACAAACACAGTCAGTCAGGGAAGATATGGGTAAAAAGGTAGGTGAATACAGCAGGGGAAAAGTCCCAAGAGAAGAGGCAAACAACAGGTTAACAGGCGTGGTACAGGGCAGGAATGGAGGGCAGACAACGATCAGATCACTAGATAAGCACAGGGCTACACTAGGCATACAAAGCAGCAAGTCACAGTACTGGCAGAACAGAACTATAACCATCACCTGTTACCTGGAGGAGCTGGCTTTTAATTGCACGCTGGCAAATGGGAAAACGGCTGGAGCGCGCCAATGCAGCGATAGGCTAGCGTCCTGGTTGCTAGGAGACGCACCAGACGCTAGCCGACAGGATACAGGATTGCGCGTCCCTAGCAACCCACAGTGAACGCTAGGAGGCGGGGAAGACGCGCGTCGCATGAAGCAAGCGCCGGGAGGAGAGAGCAGCATGCTGGAGCACTGGAGGCCGTCAGAGCCAGAGCAGGAACGAGGAACAGGTAAGAAGGCTTTTGAAAGAAGTAACCCCGCAGCGCTTCCTAACATTGGCCCCCCTTGATGAGGGGTTAAGGAACTCCTAGGCGCAGGTTTCCTAGGAAACTTAGCATGGAATTCCCCAACCAACCTATCCGCATGCAAATCTGAAGCAGCCACCCACTCTCGCTCCTCAGGGCCATATCCTTGCCAATGGACTAAATAGAAGAGTTTCCCCCGAACTCTTCTGGAATCCAGAATACTTTCTATAACAAATTCTTCATTGCCATTAATGATAATTGGGCCCGGTCTGGACTTTTTCTCTAAATGAAACTTGCTAGAAATCCTAAAGGGCTTGAGAAGAGATGCATGGAAACAGTTTGGAATCCGTAATGAAGTGGGTAATTTGAGACGAAATGAGACAGGATTGATCTTTTCAATGATGAGAAAAGGTCCAATAAAACGAGGTCCCAGCTTCCGAGAGGCTTGGCGAAGTTGGATATTCTTAGTGGAAAGCCAGACTCTATCCCCCACCTTGAATCCACAATGAGAACGTTGTTTATCAACTCTAATCTTGGAGATGAGTGCTGATTTAATAAGCGCTCCTTTAATCTTCTTCCACAATGATTTAAAACGATTGATAGAAGGTATCAAGTTGGGGTCCGAAGATTGTTCCGGAATAAACAAAGAGGTGGCGCGAGGGTGGTAGCCTAAGGAACAGAAAAATGGTGAGACCTTGGTGGAGGCATGAACAGAATTGTTATAAGCAAATTCTGCAAAGGGTAAATTGTAGGCCCAATCTCTTTGAGAAGATGAAGAAAAACATCTCAAGTATTGCTCCAGTACTTAATTCACTCTCTCTGTTTGCCCGTTAGACTGTGGGTGATAGGCTGAAAAAAAATTGAGTTTAATTCGTAAGGACTTGCAAAAGGCTTTCCAGAATCTGGCCACAAACTGGGTGCAGCGATCAGAAACCATTTCCAGAGGTAAACCATGAAGCCTGAAGACATTTTTAATGAATAGTTCAGCCAGCTCCTTGGCAGAGGGTAAGTCAGGAAGAGGAATGTAATGAGCCATCTTACTAAATCTGTCAATGATAACCCAGATAGTGGTGCAAGCCAGAGACTTAGGAAGATTCGTAATAAAATCCATGGAAATGTGAGTCCAAGGATGATTAGGAATAGACAAGGGTTGGAGAGGGCCAATCTGAGAACATCTGGGGGTTTTGTTCTGTGCACAGATACTACAAGAATTAATAAATTCTTCCACGTCTTTTGTCATAGAAGGCCACCATACCGTTCTTTTCAGTAAAGCCGGGGTTCTTCGGATCCCAAAATGACCTGCTGATCTTGAAGCATGACAATCGAGGTGAACAGCTTCTCTCCATGATGGAGGAACAAACAAACGATTCGGTGGTTTGGAAGTGGGACTAAGATGTTGTACGCTTCTGAGTTGAGAGGATAAGTCTTGAGTTAGTCCAGAAATGATGGTTGATGGAGGAATAATAGGAAGAGGCGGTCCAGGGTTGATGGAGGAATAATAGGAAGAGGCAGTCCAGAAGACTGTCCTTCAGACAAAAAAGATCTGGATAAAGCATCAGCTCGTCGGTTAAGAGATCCTGGACGATAAGTGATGGTAAATGAGAATCTGGTGAAAAATAAAGCCCAGCGGGCTTGGCGAGAGTTGAGCCTTTTGGCAGATTCAATGAAAGTCAGATTTTTGTGGTCAGTTAGGACTGAAATGTTGTGATTTGCTCCTTCAAGCCAGTGCCTCCATTCTTCAAAAGCCAGTTTTATAGCTAGGAGTTCCCGATTGCCAATGTCGTAATTTCTTTGAGCTGCAGAAAATTTCTTGGACATATAGGCGCATGGGTAAAGACGATTATCCGAAGGGTTAAGCTGCGAGAGGACTGCTCCAGCTCCCACATCAAATGCGTCTACTTCGATAATGAAAGGTAAAACGGGCTGTGGTAAAAGCAATTTTAAGGTTCTTGAATGAATCTTTAGCTCTGCTTGGCCAATTTACGGTATCTGCTCCTTTCTTTGTCACGTCTGTAGAAATTAGCAAATCCGAGAAATCTTTCTATGGCTGAGAGATCGGTGGGTTGAGTCCAATCCAGAATAGCCTGAACTTTGGCAGGGTCCATACGCACGCACGTATATTGGCGTACTTTAGACACACGCATCTCTGAATCCGGTCCATAGAGTTTAATAAAAATGCAATAAAATAGAATTGGAAGGATTATAAAATACTCTTGTAGACGAACATTTTGCTCATGCTTTTTTATGCATTACAATTGCATTGATGCCTAGTAAACACATGAGCAAAACATGCAGCTTCAGTATAACACAGGCCACCTCCACTTCCCAGTATAACACAGGCCGCCTCCACTTCCCAGTATAACACAGGCCGCCTCCACTTCCCAGTATAACACAGGCCGTCTCAACTTCCCAGTATAACACAGGCCGCCTCCACTTCCCAGTATAACACAGGCCGCCTCCACTTCCCAGTATAACACAGGCCGTCTCCACTTCCTTTAGTTCCATTGCTTTTCTTCCTTCACTGGCACTGCAAGCAGGAAGCTCGTGTATCCAAAACCATGCTGATATCTGCTGATCCTGTCTGCATGGAGTGTAGGTGTTGACAGGATCTTTTTAAAACACATCTCCCTAGACCTGCATATCCCCAATACAGTCTTGTGTACCGCTTACATACCCTCTAACATTACAAGGCTAAAAAAAGGTACACTTGAATCTCCAAAGGAGGCGTGTCTTTAAGACCAAGGGGTGTGTCAGCTAAAGGAGGCGTGTCTTATCTCACCCATGGGGCATGTCTTTCCCTGTCACGAACCCCTACCCCCCGAGTATCCCCCATCATGTCTCCAGTCCCCCAGTATCCACATTATTTGTCTCTAACCACCCAGTATCCACCATCATGGGCCATAAGCAGAGCTCCGGCCGCATTGCATCTGCGGCCAGGGTTTTCCGATATGTTCTACTGCGCATGCGCAGTAATTTTGTAACGTAATCTACGTTACTTGTTGCAATGTAGATTGCGTATACGCGGTCTTTAAGACCGCAGATGCAATGCGGCCAGAGCTCTGTATATGGCCCCATGTCTCCAGGCCCCCAGTATCCACCATCATGTCTCCAGCCCCCCAGTATCGACAATCATGTTTCCAGCTTCCCAGTATCCCCCATCATGTCACCAGCTGCCAGAGTATCCCCCATCATGTCACCAACCCCTCACCAGTATCCCCATCATGTCTCCAGCCCCTCCCCAGTATCAACCATCATGTCACTGGCCCGCTCAGAATCCCCATCGTCTCTCCAGCCTCCCTATATTATTTTTAAAAATAATAGAAAGCAAACATTTGCTGTACTGTAGAGAGTACTTACCTGTCGCAAGCGCTTGTGGAGTAGGACTCCTCAGTCTTTAACTACACTGGAGCTGACGTCATCCTGTCAGTATCAGTGCAGAGGATCCTAGCGCCTGGCACATTCTTTCTCTTTAGATCGCAGAGGAGTCGCTTGTTGCTATAGCAGGTATATTTGGAGGGTATGCGCTTAACAAAGGTTAGCCACTGGTGGTGCATAGCCACTAAGCTAAGGGAAGGCATCCTGGCTATTTTTTCTAGTCACAAGCTTACACTGTATAGGAAATTGGGATTGATACAGAATCCAGTCACGCAGTAGTGTTAGTAACAGAACGAAGGGAAAATCTTAGAATGGAAAGAGAAAGGGTGCAATGTCATTTAAAGAAAGAGTAATAGTGTAATAGAAAGAGTAAGAGTGGTTGTAAATAGGTTAGGCAAAGGTTAAAAAGTAGATAATATATGTCTTCAACACCTGCTGGTGAGAAAGATGATTAACACCCTGTATTTTTGCCCCCTTGCCCAAACATGAACTGGCTTAGAATAGAGACCTAGGACCTCCGACAGAGGATGCATGGGCCCAGATATGCGAGAAATTTCCTAAAGTATCCCTCTCTACTCCCATCCAGGAGAACAAGTAAAAGATCTACTGCAGATGGTAGTTGGACCCATCATGCCTGCAACATATGTATGGCACTACGTGATCAACATGCTGGTATGGATGTAGAAAAGAGGGCTCTTTCCTACATAATTAGTGGAATTGTCCTAAAATTTCTGAATACTGGTCTAGAGTAGCACCTCTCATTTCACAAGCAGTGGCATAACTAGTGTTGATTGAGCCCAGGGCAAATAAAAAAAATGTGCCCCCACCCCTTATACTAAATAATACAAATTTTATTATGGTGACCCCCATTAGCGCCCAGGGTACATACACCCTAGTTATGCCTCTGTTCACAAGTATTACATATGACCATGTTCCTGTCTGTTTATATGAACAAAGAACACCAATAGTATTCCTCTGGGCAAAAGGGGAAAAAAAGAAAGAAAGAGTTAAACTCACCTGCCCGGCACCACTGTCTGTCTCCCTCTGAAGTAAGTCCTGCCGCATGCGCAGTGTATTTTACTTTTGGAACTTGCAATTTTTCAAGTCCCAAAACTTAGCCACTGCACATGTGCAGCGAGCCTGGGTTCCTTGATCAGCGCTTGCAGTGCTAATAGTAGAGGGTTGCCTACTTTTATGTCTTTCCCTCCAGGAGATCTTGAAGAGAGGAAATAGATGCCGATATGGGGACAGGGCTTTATGCAAGTTTGTCATTAATTCCAGCCCCCTGTCAATCACTATTGTAATCCCTAGTGTTCCTGTGAGAGACATCATCAAGTCTTGCCAATCCTGAATAACTCTAGGGATTACAATAGAGATTGACAGGGGGTCGGGACTTGTGGGAGATTTGCCGGCTGCCCAAATTTCGGGAGTCTCCTGGATATTCCGCGAGAGTCTGCAATCCTGTAATATTAGTCAATGTATTTTTGGAGTGTAGGAGGAAACTCAAGCAGATACAGGAAAAACATACAAATTCCACACAGATATGGCCTTGTCTGGGAATCAAACTTATAACTTCAGTAAAGCAAGGCAGAAGTGCTAACCACTTGAGGCTCTATTTTATGAGATGCATACCTATAATGTACTACTGGTTCATCACAAAGTGCCATACAACTAGATTGCAGGTGCACCTATCCAACTCTTACTGCACTTCTTTAACCCTCTCCCTGAACTGTCTCATGTTACCTTGCCAAACGTGCTCTACTTTTATTTTATTCATGATTGTACTGTTTATATTGTATTATACTGTATAACTGTTTATATTGAATTGTATTACACTGTATTACTGTGTAGTCTCTGTCATGTATGTCTGTACTGTATTCTGTTATTCTTTCTAAGGCGCTGGATAAACCTTGTGGTGCCTTATAAATAACAATTAATAATAATAATAAAAAATATAGTATTTTGTTTTTTAATGTTGAAATCACATAATATAGCATAATATAAGACTTAGCTATACAAAGATGAGGGAATGAATTAAGGATGTATTATAAAAAATAAAAACAAAAAGGTGATAAATTTAGTGCACGCCCCCTCGGGATCCAGATTTCCGTGCTGAAAGCTGGCCCAGTGGGGCAGGATGCTTAAAGCATGTCCGCATTGAGGGAGGTATTGAAGTCATACAGTAAAGGCATAGCTAATCTCTTATGTGATCTTCATTAAAGCGCAGGTCATATTTTAAGTGGGGGCCTTTGCGTAGCATGGAAAGACATAAGGCAGGGCTCTCCCCTCAAGCTTATGCTAATTAGGATAGCAAAGTGATCCTATAGAGGACCTTCGAAGCCTAACACTATTATATCTGTATCCATTATAAAGTCACAAACTCAATCCAAGGGCCCGATTCAATTGCCAGCAAAGCATGGAATAAGCGCAAAGTGCGCATATTCCTGTCTATTACGGTAAGAAAGTTTGCAGATTTTAATACACATTTCTATGATGTGCGTATTAAAATCCGTAATTTAAATTTGTGAAAAATGCACCAAAACCAAGCTTTGCAAGCAATTGAATCAGGCCCTAAGTTTTTTGTTTACACTTTACAATACTGTTAAATTTGGCAAATTCCTGTTTCAAGTTTAAAAAAAAAAAATTTCTTTACAATTACCAGATTTACATAATCTAATTAATAATAACACCAGAGTGGTGCACAGTACAATGTTATAGTTCACTATAAGGAGGCTGATGATAATGACATAACTGAGGAAATTCCCGCCATTTTCCTAGTAATATCTACGTGACTGACAGCGGGTCGCGCGGCGCCGGCTACTTTGTTTACTAGCGTGACAGACATAGGGGAGCCGCGCCCTCCTTCTCAACCAGCCAATCAGCGCCTTTTCGTGCCCGTTAAATGACACGCGCGATCCCGCTTGCACCTTTGCAGTCTTCCCTCTCTTTTGCGCGTTCCTTGTCCTGTCAGCGTGCGCGCCGCCCCCTTCCTAACCAGCCAGCCGTACGGAGCGCCCGAAGCGCAGCCTCAGTTCGATGTTTAAGATGGCGGCTGATAAACAGAAGCATCATGACGGCAGGGTGAAGATCGGGCACTATATCCTAGGTGACACGCTCGGGGTGGGCACCTTCGGCAAAGTGAAGAGTAAGTGCGTGCTCAGGGCAATGGGAGCTGGGGGTATGTGGTCTCCTTTGTGTTCTGCGAGTTGTAAATGATAGGGGTGGGAGTGGTGGGTTATTAGTGGTTGCCAGGTATGTGGGTTTATCATTAATGCGGGTTAGGACAGGTCACCCTGTGCTCTTTAGTTTCATCTTGTTCACCATTTGTCTGTATATATAGTGTTATGTGTAATATATTGTGGGAGGGCCTCTTTGCAGGACACAAACAACCCCCATAAGGTCCGGTCTAGTTTACAAACTTCACCAGACAAGCCCTGTACCAGGCATAGGTAACCGGCTGCCCTCCCATGATGCTTTGCCTGGTATCTGCTATAGGTGTGCTGGGAGTTGTGGTTTCCTAACACTGTGATTAAGGATGTCTGCTCCTGTCTTGCAGTGATTCCTGATAGTGATCGGTGTTGCCATATTTGTGTAGTTCAGACTAAAGTAATGTAGAAGCACTGTCCCTTAATGTTTGTTTATGGTCTCTGAACTGTGTGTTGCCAGGCTCTAATGAGACATTCTTTCATATAACAGAGTGCATGCATAGCTGTGCTGTAGAGGTTGTGGAAATGCTTATTGACATGAACGTTGCTCCAAACTGTTACTGAAGTGGTGGCATTAGAATGGCTTACCCAGATATTTATGGAGTTAATTGTTTGTTAAGCCTTGCTGTATGTAGCTATAATTCCTTTACCAACAGTTATTAACACAATGTTAAGCCTAAATGTAGTGTACAAGAGGATGCCTTGTGCAGTATTGACGAATTGAGATGGAAGATTGTCAGTAAACCAGTATCTTTGTGGTTTAGATTGTCTTGATAAGTGTAATGGTTTTCTGATGACCTAGGGGTGGTTGAAAAAAAGAAATGAGGTTTTATTGAATAGTTGCCATCCTTCTGGCTCCTTCAATATTTCCATCCCTTGTGGCTAACAACAATTTTAACTATGGCTATACATATTTTTCAAGTTTCTTCAGGTTGTTGGATTTTTTTTCTTAAAGGACTAACTGAATAACTGAGGCAAAACATTCATGTGAATATACCACTGATTTTCACTATATATGTATTTGGTTTTAAGCAAAGTAAAATTTGTTCCTATGCAAATCTGGTACAGAAAATTTCCTGTCACTTCTCTCCACCCCACAGCAATCCCTTGTCCTGTTCTGCTATAGTCAAGAACAAGGTTTATCTTTTTTGTATTTTAAAAATGTTAAGCAACTCATCAAAATATTATTAAAATGATTGCATTGAACTCCTAGCATGATCTCAGAGGGATGTTCGCAAGCATCTCTGCTTACTAAATTGTGACACAGGCTGCCATTGCAGTCCAGGATCATGCATCATTAATTGTAGACTGAGAAAATTGTATGTAAGAATTTCTGCATCCTTCTATAGGTATTTATTAACCCTTGTTTCCATGCAGCAAAGAGCATGCCTTCCAGACTAATGCATACTATAGATATATTAACTTTGTAATAAACTCCTGTTACATATTAACTCCTAATAATGGCTTTACGTGCTCAGCAAGCTGTGAACTATTGTTCTGTATCTAATAAGTGATCTTCAGATGTCTTTATCAGAATTATAAGCTGTGCAAAGTTATATATGTATTTTCTGGTAGCTAATGTTCAGTGTTAATCACTATTCAGTTTAATAACTTTATGACCCAGGCAGATTCACAGGCAAAGCAGTCATTAAGTATTGTTTCACCTTGAGCTCATTCCCCTTGGATAAAACATGAATACCTTTGACAAGGTTGAGCTGGATTTATAGGTTGCTGTTTCTGGCTGTTATGTCCATTTAAACTGGCTTTTCACTGGGCAACACAAGCACTTTAGTTATGGTTTCCTCTATCCTAGAAAGGGTTCTATACGTCTTGCCTCGTACTAGTTAGCTTGTGGCTGAGTGCTGGAAGTAAAGCCTTTCCATTCATTGTGGTTTTTCTTGGCTGGGCTGGAATTGTCAATCAGCATCTCTTCTGTATATTTATCTTTTTAGATAAATATATCTGCAGCTAACCGGTGACCAGATTTGATGAATCTGCAATTCTGGTTTGTTTAACACGACTGTCAGTATCTTTGTTTAATAGTAGCAGATCTCTTCCTGGAATCCTATTCAGATTAAAAAGAAAATAGGAGTGAGCTTATTGGCATCATTAACAGAATTGTAAGCATCAATTCTTTAAAGTTATTTTTTTATTTAAGTAATTGTGCACCTAAGATCAGTTACTCTTTGGCATATAGGGGCTGATTCAGAGATGCACTTACACTTTTTTTTTCAAAGTAAGGGGTGTTAATTAAAAAATGTTTGCATGCAGGGAAAATACTTTTACACAGAACTAAAATACTGCATAGTTTTGTTTATTCTATAAAATGGAGTTGAGCTAAGAAACTTCACCTCCTAATTTTATTTCTGGTTTTACAATTTAAATCTGCTTCACCTTGCAATTCAACATGGTATTGCTCAGGTCTACACTTGCGCCTAAAAAAAAGTGGAAGTGCAACTGTGAATCAGCCCCATAGTGTTAATATTCTGTTGGAGGCTCAGTGCTTAAATTTTGGACCACCTTTCTTGACATTGGTTTTCAGGCTAGGCTTTTCAGACATGGTTTTCAGGCTTTATTTTCTCTGTCAACTGATACGAGGGGATTAAAGGCTAAGACTTAAAGTCTGACCATTCAGGTAACTTGTAGTGTTTCTTACTTGTTTACCTTTCAGAGGGAAATTAAAATAGCAGACATTGAAAGGTCGGCCTGCTAGATCTTTCTGGTTTTAAATGTTTTTTTTTTTTTTTTTAAATGTAATGAATTTGGTGTAGGCTCGATGCCTTCAATGTGAATCTACCTGTAATTGTGTTTAAGTTGGCATCACTGTCCTCTGAACCCTTTTAAAGTAGTATTTTTATTCTGTATTCTTGCTCTAAGTGGACAGAAACATGACACTTCTGTTGTCACTACTAGTTTATATCCTAAATTAGTGGGACAGTGTGTCAAGTGCACACACTGCCTGCAAAACCTCTTAAACACCAAGCTGTTATGGGCAATGTGATGTGTTCTCAGACAACGCAGTTGTGGCACTCTATCATACATGGCAGGTACACTAGTAATCACTGATTAATGTGTCGCTGAAAGAGTATCTTTCTAATCTGTTCTGGGCACATATTCCCTGAGACACTTTGTACGTGATTATATAGGGGCTGTGTCTTCTAGTATTAACTTGTATGACTAAGTCTTCCAGTAATGTCTGTCTTGTGCTGTTATTCAAAGGCTATACTCTGCTTGCAGATATGCATGTCATGCTCTGCATTTATATATTGGAAGTGGCTGTGAGATGTATTTAGGAGAGAAGGGAAAGGATGAATGGGTTTATTGGTGGGTGAGGAGTTTGAAAGTTTATTTTTAAGCAGTCGGTGGTTATGTGTAAGTATATGATGACTTTTCCCTCTTAATATGCATTACATTTGGATTGTGACATGCAAAAGACTTGGTTTTTCTTTAGTCTGCTGCTTTCATGTAAAATATTAGTGATTATTTTATTGGCAGACTGAAGGCTGCTTGCATTCCAGTGCTACTTACTAGAATGGGATTAGCAAAAAGTTGTGGGTTTAAAGTGTAATCTAGTGTATCTTAGACATGACTTCTTGTATGAAAAACCTAGGTGCCAGACCTTCACATAATTCTATATTCTGTTTTAACTATAATGGTATAGCCAATAAAATGCTAATCTTTTATTAAACAAGGATAAGAGATGGTGTGTAACTTCCAGGCTGCTGTCTGTAAGGTGACTTGTTTAATGTAACTAGTACTATCTGGTTAGGATACTGGTTTTTGCTGTTATCCGTATGTTTATGTACATTGTGGCAATCTCGGACATGTTGTCAATAACAACCTCTTGTGCGGGTTGCATATTACTTGTATGAAACTGAAATATAATATTTTATTTACTTTACAGTTGGCAAACATGAACTAACGGGTCATAAGGTTGCAGTGAAGATACTGAACCGGCAGAAGATCCGAAGCCTCGATGTGGTGGGAAAGATTCGTCGGGAGATTCAGAATCTGAAACTCTTTAGGCACCCTCATATCATTAAGTTGTAAGTGATAACTTTGGCTTTGGTGCAAGTCTGCTCTAATAGAACTCCTTGCATCTTTTCATAGCCACTTGTAATCAGTACACATCTGTATTGTCTAAAGGTCTGTTTAAAACAGGATGACATTTACAGAATGGGTTGTATGGTTGCCAAGACCCTCTATTTCAACCCATTTTCAAACCATTTAATTTTCTGGTTTTCAAATTGTTAAATGTAAATGCATTAGATTTCCGGATGAGTCTGCTTGTGAAACTTTGACTCATTTTAAATTAAAGTATGTTTACTTATGGGAGTGAAGTTTGCTCAATTTAATGGCTAATCTAAAAAACAAGGCTGGCTATTGCTCCATATTCTGATGTAATGTATGTGCTGAGCAGTTCTTGCAACACTGACTAGTGGAAGATAGCCAGGACACTAAGTGTTTGCTTTATCAAGTTCTAGACCTAACTGCTGCCTTGTGTTTCCATTATTAAGGTGAAAATGTCTGACAAGCAGCAGGACTCCTTTTTATTTCCCAGCCTGACATAATTAATAGCTGGAGTCCGGTGTTTCACTCCCCAGTGCAGCTGGTATTTATAAAAATGGTCTGACTTTCCATACCAAACACTATCTATACACAAACTATATAACCCTGTCACTACATGCATAGGTAGGTGGCTTTGTTCACAATATAGCTGTATAGATTAAGACTCGCCTGCCCATAACCAAGGCACCTACTGTGGTTGTCCCTAATTGTGTTGCAATATGTTTACTCGGGATGTCTAAGAAATATCTCTATTTGAATGTATTTTATGTAAAGAACAATCAATCACATGTTTATCAAGCACAAGAATGTTTTCTATAAATAAGCTTTAAAGCAATGAATTATTTGCAATGCTTTCTATGGTAAACTTGGTTCATTAGTGTATTTTCATGCTACTATAATACTTTCTTTCCTAGGTACCAGGTCATCAGTACACCAACCGATATCTTTATGGTTATGGAACATGTTGCTGGTGGGGAACTCTTTGACTACATATGTAAAAATGGAAGGGTAAGTGTTTAATTTTTTTTTTTTACATTGTGTACGACTTTCTTGTGTATTCTACCCATCAGTAACTTTAAATCTGATCATTCTATTTGCGTGGTTACAGAAATGACAGAAGCCATAGACCTTGTACCTTATACTAATTTTACATCAAAATTCCAGGTCTCCCCATGGATAATAAACACTGCTTATAGCTGTATTGCAGCTGTTGAAACTGCAGCTACCACCTGGGTAAATCCTGGGTCGTAGCCTTTCACTCTGGACCTGTCTGGAGGGGCAGATAGTATCCCCATCCCCCAATTTACATATTTGTAATGGAATCCAGGTTCCCCCTTTCATACTGCAGCAGGGGATAGGCCATTCTGGATATAACCCTGGTATTGACCAGTATTCTGGACCCATTCACAAAGACATCTGACCTGGGTTATTCCTGTGTCCATACAGTGCATCTTGAAAGTATTTACAGTGTTTAACTTTTTCCACATTTCATGTTACAGCTTTATTCCAAAATGGAATAAATTCATTTTTCCCTCATTCTACACACAATTCCCCATAATATGAGAATTTTTGGGGAGATTTTTGCAAATTTATTAAAAATCAAAAACTAAAATCATATGTACATAAGTATTCACAGCCTTTGCCATGAAGCTCAAAATTGAGCTCAGGTGCATCCTGTTTCCACTGATCATCCTTGATGATCCTACAACTTAATTGGAGTTCACCTGTGATAAATTCTGTTTGGACATGATTGGAAAGGCACAAACCTGTCTATATAAGGTCCCACACGTGACAGTGCATGTCAGAGCACAAACCAAGCATGAAGTCAAAGGAATTGTCTGTAGACCACTGAGACAGGATTGTCTCGAGGCACAAATCTGCAGAAGGGTACAGAAAAATATCTGCTGCTTTGAAGGTACCAATGAGCACAGTGACCTCCATCATCCATAAATGGAAGAAGTTTGGAACCACCAGGACCCTTCCTAGAGCGAGCCGGCCGTCTAAACTGAGCAATTGGGGGAGAAGGGCCCTAGTCAGGGAGGTGATGAAGGACCTGATGGTCACTCTGTCAGAGCTACAGCATTCCTGTGTGGAAAGAGGAGAACTTTCCAGAAGAACAACAATCTCTGCAGCAATCCACCAATCATCCTGTATGGTAGAGTGGCCAGATGGAAGCCACTCCTTAGTAAATAGCAATGGCAGCCTGCCTGGAGTTTGCTAAAATGCACCTGAAGGACTCTGACCATGAGAAACAAAATTCTATGGTCTGAGACAAAGTTGGAACTCTTTGGTGTGAATGCCAGGTGTTATGTTTGGAGGAAACCAGGCACCGCTCATCACCAGGCCAATACCTACCATCCCTTCAGTAAAGCATGGTTGTGGCAGCATCATGCTGTAGCGATATGTTTCAGCGGCAGGAACTGGGAGACTAGTCAGGATAGAGGGGAAAGATGAGTGCAGCAATGCACAGACATCCTGGATGAAAACCTGCTCCAGACCCCTCTTGACCTCACACTGGGGCGATGGTTCATCTTTTAGCAGGACAACGACCCTAAGCACGCAGCCAAGATATCAAAGGAGTGGCTTCAGGACAACTCTGAATGGCCCAGACTTGAATCTGATTGAACATATCTGGAGAGATCTGAAAATGGCTATGCAACGATGCTTCCCATCCAACCTAATGGAGCTTGAGAGGTGCTGCAAAGAGGAATGTGCGGAACTGCCCAAAGATAGGTGTGCCAAGCTTGTGGCATCATATTCAAAAAGACTTGAGGCTGTTGATGCAGCAATGGCAAAGTATTGAGTGAAGGCTGTGAATACTTATGTACATGTGATTTATTAAAAAAAAAAAAAAATGTGCAAAAATCTTTCATGTCATGGGGTGTTTTGTGTAGAACTGAGGGGAAAAAATGAATTTATTCCATTTTGGAATAAAGCTGTAACATAAAATGTGAAGCGCTGTGAAAACTTTCAAGATGCACTGTAGCTTAGTGTGAAAGGGATAGTGTTCTAGATCAAGCTGAACAAGTGGCTTCAGGACAACTCTGTGAATGTCCTTGAGTGGCCCAGCCAGAGCCCAGACTTGAATCTGATTGAACATCTCTGGAGAGATCTGAAAATGACTGTGCACTGACTCTTTCCATCCAACCTGATGGAGCTTGAGAGGTGCTGCAAAGAGGAATGGGCTAAACTGCCCAAAGATAGGTGTGCCAAGCTTGTGGCATCATTGAAAAAGACTTGAGGCTGCTGATGGAATAAAGCTGTAATGTAAAATGTGAAGCGCTGTGAGTACTTTCCAGATGCACTGTAGCTCAGTGTGAAAGGGATATTGTGTTGGTTCTAGATCAAGCTGAATTTGTCCGTTATAACTAGCCTGCCAATAGCTAAAATGTGGCCTCTTCACTGTTCATATCTTTTACTGCTATAACATAGAGAAACCTATCTTAATAAATATGCTAAATGAGCTAAAGGTTTTTTTTATATATATCCTTAAATAGATGCTAAATTGTAGCTTTCTATTTGTATCTCCTGTGGGAGGGGGTTTTGGGTCTTTCCTTTTTTGCAATGCACCAGTTCCTGTATTACATTATCTAGTAGAAGGTGAATATAAGAAGTTTCTATGGGGCACAATTAAATAGTATCTTAATTTCTCAACCTGAGCTTTGTCCTTGGCTTAATCTACACCGGAAAATTAGTTTCCAGCAGTGGGTCATAATCTATTTTAGTAGACGTGTTTGGGGTTATGCAGGGTTTCTGTTTATGGATATGGAGTTGTCTATCTGAGTGGCTGTTTTCACAACTTCATTTTTCTTGTGAATGTGCCGGCCTCAGTCATGGTGTGTGCTGACTGCAATGTTAAGTACAGGGTTTAGTTCTGCTTTTTTCTCCCCTGCCGTCTTGTGAGATAATTGCGTCCTGCTCTTATTGTACGTAATCTTTATTTAAGTTGGATGAAAAAGAATCCCGGCGTCTATTCCAACAAATCCTTTCTGGTGTTGACTATTGCCACAGGCACATGGTAGTGCATAGAGACTTGAAACCGGAAAACGTGCTTCTGGATGCGCATATGAATGCCAAGATAGCAGATTTTGGTAAGTATGGGTTTTTATTTTATTCTTGTCCTCCTGTCTGTGTAATTGATGTAAATGGACGTTGCAGCTTTGTCTAAAATATCAATGAAACAATATACAATAGAATTAGGAGGCCTTATAAAAGTAACAATGTATCATTATAGTGAACTTATATCTGAACGTGCATAAATTCACTCTGTACATTTATGGCCTGATTCAATTAGGTTCACAGTGCAATAGACAGGGAAGCTTGCAGTGCACTTATGTCATGTCTATTACTGTAGCCGGTTTTTATGCACACCTCTGGTGCAAATAAAAATCCTCAATTTGTGCAATTAGCTTTGCACTGCAAATAACATGGCTGAGGCTAATTGAATTAGGCCCTTGGATTCCATGTAGCACGGCTGTATCTTCTGGAGAGGCTCTTGACTGTGCCACAATGTTAAACATTTCTGACAATTGGTTAACCACAGGTATGCACTAAGATACTGCCTATGATCCTACTTTTGAAGCAGAGCTAAAATTTTCTGCAACATGCTAAAGACATTTGTGACTGATCCTGATTCCCAACTTTAATTAATCTGAGCAAAATATCTACAGGCATATGCTGGCTGCACCAATCAGATGTCCCCCTCACATGTGCAAGAAATTCCAATGGCCAACCCTGCCTCAACTTATTAGACTGAAGCGTAATGGAAATTGAGGCTTTACAACAGTTTGGATTGGTTACTTGGAGAGTCAATACTGCAAATGGGCCAAGCAGGAACACCCACCTTAATATCCGCTGGGCCCCTCTGTTGGAAGTCATTGTCCTTTAAGTATTCATTGGCCAGTGTGGAAAAGCAGCCACGATCAAACCTAAATGGACAGAAGTTGAGATATTGAGGTTTGGGTCTGGCCTGTTATCTATAACCGGCTTTTATAGTGTCATTATGTAGTTCTTTACAATGTTTAAAGTCAGAGATGTGAATGGCTGCTTAGTCTAAATTCCTGACAGACTAGGGTTTGTTTCCAATTACACTAATGGTATGTTTTTGGAGAACACCCAGTGGAATCATTCCAATGATTGTCTAGGACATACTAATTACACAGATTCCCAGACAAGGCCTTATTGAACTCGTGAGTTTGAGGTAGTGGTGCTAAGCATGTGCCCCATCATGCTGCCCAGTCTTTACTCTGTTTTACTGTGAGCTGTCGTCCATCTTGGTTTGTTTCAATAACCTGCTTTTCTCTCAGGGCTCTCCAACATGATGGCCGATGGAGAATTCCTGAGGACCAGTTGCGGGTCGCCCAATTATGCAGCCCCGGAAGTTATTTCAGGGCGGTATGTAGTCTGTCTCCACCTTCAGATTACTTGCCTTAAGCAATGTTTCTGATTATGTTCCTGTTTATAAATGCTGCTTAATATGATAAAGGTTTTCACAATGATTAAATAGCTTGAATGTGAATATTAAAGCCATGAACAAAATATAGGTATCCCTAAATCTTACATTTGGGCACCATGTCTGGGTGAAATAAGAGTATAAGGGATAAGGAAGAAAAGCATTTGTTATAAGGAGTTGACAAAACCAAATTCTGTCTGCTATAGGCAGTAGCTCCTATAATGAGGACAGTCTAGGAAATCTGAATCCATTGACTTGTAACTGGGTTTATTTTGTGATTACCCCTCTGCCATTTTTCCTTCTGACTAGTATGACCTGGCTGTACTACTCAGGTTTTTTGTTCTGTTATGAAATATGGTACTACGAAAAACCTATGATCTATTTTGTTTGTGTGCTTCCAGAAACAATAGATAGATGTGTGTCTATGACAGGTTAATGTTCCCACCACAAACTGAGTTTTCTCTTTTGGGCACTCAAAGGGCCCGATTCAATTGTTGAAAAATCCTTCGCCGGCGTATTTTTAAAGCCTCTTTTTTTTTCTCTTTTGGGCACTCAAAGTCTTTTTTTTTTTTTTTTTATCAATGTATCATGAATTTTAAAATGAAAATATTTTATTAGTATGCATTAAAAATGACAATATAAGTATATAATCTTTGAACCCTTTATCATGAAATATCTTGTTTATTTGATACCTAATTCAATAATTTATCCAACAGTGTTAAACGCTGATAAATTTTCTTAAAACTACTTGTAATAGTCCCATATGAAATTATTCAACATCACAGCTCTGTTTAAGTTTATAGCATAATTTCCACCTGGTATCTATTTAATTTCTTTAACTTCATAAACTATTATTGCCAGCAATTATATATAGTATTATATTACCAAAGTTTAGATTAAATTGGATAATATACCACTTTAGTAACTGATTTAGACTTTATACCTTCAATTAATTTTAATTCATATTCATTTAACAATGTATCTAGTAAGTTTCTAGTGCATTACTATTTATACTTTTGGCCAGCTTGATAGTCTCTAGTTAGTCAGTAAAAATAATGTCCTCTTTAAACTGCTGTTATAAATATAACCGCTCTAATATATTGCTCCTTTGTCAGGCAGCCAGAAGATTATTGTACTAAGGGTGAAGTTTAGTATACCTTAATGGTGAGAGTTTTCTACTTAGAGGGCTTATACTAACTATGCAGCCTGTGTCCATATATACCGTAGGACAGAGATATCCCCGCTCCGTCGCGGTTCTGTATCTTTATAGTAGCCCGTCTATCTGCAGAGCTTACAGCCGTGGCTTATCTCATTTCTATTATAATTGAGTTGTCGGACTTTACAATTTAAAAAAAACAGCAACGGTGGGTGTTTGTGCACAACAACCCGCCTGACCTGACACGCGTTTCACTTATGCTTCGTCGGAGGTAGGCAGTAGCTCCTATAATGAGTCTAGGAAATAATCTGAATCCATTGGCTTGTAACTGGGTTTATTTTGTGATTACCCCTCTGCCATTTTTCCTTCTGACTCTAGTATGACCTAGCTGAACTACTCAGGTTTTTTGTTCTGTTATGAAATATGGTACTACGAAAAACCTATGATGATCTATCTTGTTTGTGGGCTTCCAGAAACCTCTGTGCACAATAATCAGAAGATGGCAAGTTTAACAAGCAGTTACTGTTTCTGTGTTGAAGGCTATACGCTGGACCAGAAGTTGACATATGGAGCAGTGGTGTGATCCTTTACGCGTTACTCTGTGGAACGCTTCCGTTTGACGATGACCATGTGCCAACCCTTTTCAAGAAGATCTGTGATGGCATCTTCTACACCCCTCAGTATCTGAACCCTGGCGTTATCAGCCTCCTCAAGCACATGCTGCAAGTTGATCCCATGAAAAGGGCAACAATCAAAGATATCCGGTAATCTGTCCTAGCTGCGCATAATAAAGATAATACTTGGAACTCAAATTCTATTTGTATTGATTGCAAACTAATGGGGATGTGTTAGAACTGTATACTTGGCACCTTTGTAGATGTAGTCTGGAAAATATAGCCTGCTGTAATACTAGTTCAATAGGTGCTCTGATCTCCAATCATTCAGAATATTTAATGTGCTTTCTTGCTCCTGAATTTTTTATAGCACTTGTTTTTAAGCTTATTTTTAGAGTAGTTCACTGCCCAGCATTATCCCTCTGAAAAAGATTAGACAGGAGGATTCTCTGCAGGCCTTCTGGAAACCTAGCGCTCTCCAGGCCTTAATCTAGCACTCAAGTCTTAGTTTTTACATGGGAGAGGCTTAATAAGCCCCCATGCTCTTATTGCTTGGTTTTCCTCTTCCTCCCTATGTCAGAACTAATCATTGGGTTAATTACTTTTCCTTGGAGCAATTAACCCATGTAGTGGTGACATGGATGAATTGTGAACCAAGGTGAATAATGTAATGTCTGACACTTTAAATGTCTTCAGTAGTAAAATTTTGGTATATACGAGAACTCATTGTAGTTGCCTGAACTAACAATTGGGGTTTGCTGAAAATAAAAAATGATTTTGGTCTTAATGGGCCATTAACTTGTACCTCATATTTTATCCTTTCATTTAGGGAGCATGAATGGTTTAAGCTGGATCTTCCAAAGTATCTATTTCCAGAGGACCCCACCTACAGTACCAACATGATAGACGATGAGGCCTTAAAGGAAGTGTGTGAGAAGTGTGAATGCACAGAGGAGGAAGTGCTGAGCTGCTTATACAGCCGCAACCACCAGGACCCGTTAGCTGTTGCGTATCATCTGATTATAGACAACCGACGAATAATGAATGAGGCAAAGGACTTTTATCTGGCTACAAGCCCCCCTGATTCTTTTGTAGATGAACCTCACACACCCCGACCTCACCCAGAAAGAGTACCGTTCCTGGTAGCAGAGTCCCCTCGTCAGAGACACACTCTTGATGAGTTGAACCCACAAAAATCCAAACATCAAATTGGGGTGCGACGAGCCAAGTGGCACCTAGGAATCAGAAGTCAGAGCCGACCCAATGACATCATGGCAGAAGTGTGCAGAGCAATGAAGCTATTGGGCTATGAGTGGAAGGTAAGGACAAACAGAGTTGTGGTTGGTCCCATAGGCTGGTTCATACTTTCCCTAGACATAACACTACTGAGCTTCCTATATAACAACTTGTGCATCTAGACGTTAATTATGGGAAGTGTTTCTGGGGAGGTGCATCTGCCTGTTTGCTTTGGGTCTAAAGGTTTGTGTGACTGTTTAAAGAGGTGATTTAATAGACATAACTCAGATTCAGAGGAATAGTTGCTGTATTTTCCTATTGTATGTTTTTGTTTCCCATTGTACAGTGCTGTAAAATATTGGCACTATGTATCTTATTTCTGTATGCACTGTTAATGTGGTGGCTGATTCTTGCCTTTAAACCTGCAGATAGTGAATCCATACTATCTACGTGTCAGGAGAAAAAATCCAGTAACCAGTATGTACACTAAAATGAGCCTGCAATTGTACCAAGTGGACAGTAGAACTTACCTGCTGGACTTCCGCAGTATTGATGGTAAGAAGCTGCTATGCAATGTGGGGTGGAACTATCTCGGTAACTTGTTGAGCAAGAGTCTGTGGCTATTGAATGTCTATTGAACACTTCTTACATGCTGATCATTTTACTGCCTTATTCAAAAACTACCTGTTACAAGATGCAGAGGCAGCTCCCAGAACTCATGGCAGGCTAGCCATACTTTCATAATGCTAATACTATTATACACAGACTATTGGCCTGCTCTGGTATTGCTAATAAATCTGGTTTAGGAATCTAATCTTTCAGAACAATGCTACTTAAAGCATTCCTTTTGATCAGAGTATACTTTTTGAATAAATTAGATTTAATCTTGCATTAAGATACTAAAAATAAAATACTACTAGCAGACGTGTATTGTGAATGCTGTGGGCTATCACTGTTGTGTATCCCATTTGGCTTGGGTTCCAAGTTTATTAACTTGCCTTCCATGAGTCTTCTGACGTAAGTCATCTCTGCTAGCCAGCACTGTGGAGAGGAGTTGTGACAAACACCGTAACTATCTCCTGGTGCTGAAACTGCTGGGAAGAGTGGTACATTGCAGAGCTCCTGGCAGCACGATGCTCCTCCTGTCAGCTACTCGTTGCTGGGAACTTCTTCCACAGTCTCTTCCTCCAACGTCACTCGAACAACCCGAAATTTGGACCTTGCAGTCAGTGACCTGGTTCCTGGTGTTTCTCAAACTCTGTCAGTGTGTTGCTGTGAAGAAAGTAACCAGCCTTTGTTTCTGCTTTTACTTCCATTGATCTGTGGAAAAGGTATTGGAATATACAGTAGTAAAGGGTCATAAGATTCCAGTTATTAGGTGCAGTATGACCTCCTGCTTACTCCTAGGTGAAATGACAGCTTTATGGGCACAATGACCAGATTAGAGTCCGCAGTGCTGTTTTGTGCTTTAGTCTGAGTCACGGCCATGGTTTGCACTCAGACAAGTATTGTCTTTGGATGCCTTGCAACCAGTGTAGTCTGAATACTGGTATAGACAAAGGGCTGAAGTCTTACCCCTTTCTAAAAATAGATATGGCATAAACATAAGTTATGAATGTCAAGAGGTCACAATTGTCTGCACATGCAGCTGACAGCTAATTGTCATGAATGCTCTGTATAAACGAAGATGAGAGAAGTCTTGTAGAAAGAACTTTTAAACTGGGTAATTGTGAGGCTTTAAGTGATACAAGAGCAAAGTTACAACAAAACTAAAACCTCAAACGATTGATTTAACGTTTGCACATAGGTACAAAACATTTTATGTATTGAGTCATAGCGTCAGTAACCTAGAACATGCAGCACACACCCAGGTTATCTTTAGGTGTCTGCTTATCAATTTAGTATGTTATCTAGAGGGTTACAGGAATGTCTGCAGGTCCCGGAGCTATGCGTGGGGTAGTAGACTGGCTTTGAAGTGTTCTCACTGTTCCTGGAATATCATGAGCTTCTACAACAAAATGGGTTGCTATCGTTTATAGCGTTTCCTATTCTAATCTCTGAATTTGGCCATTCTCTGCACATCTATAAATAACTCCATAACACTAAGCTGCATAGGTTTGTAGAGTATTATAAAACTTTCATAAGTAATACATGTAATGGGTTTCCAGTTGTCACTGCCAAGCTTTATGCCATGTTCAAAGCTTGCTGGCTTTATCAGCTGTGCTCTGACCATGCTTGTGATGAGTTCACAACTCCCAGT
The DNA here is from genome assembly GCA_011038615.1 of Limnodynastes dumerilii. Classification (NCBI taxonomy): domain Eukaryota; kingdom Metazoa; phylum Chordata; class Amphibia; order Anura; family Limnodynastidae; genus Limnodynastes; species Limnodynastes dumerilii. The sequence continues at coordinate 358,244 of WWET01001411.1, read as the reverse complement.
TACTGATCCACTAGCTTCAATGCTGGCTACTTAAAGTAACATAGGTGAAATGGTGATCCATACACCTTTTTTTAATTCAATGAAAAGGTGCCAATGTAACTATTTCATTTTAACATTTGAAGTAGCATCTTACTGCCAATTCTGCTCTGTGCCAACCATTTCTGACATCAGCTGTTTAGTATTTACTGTTTTGGTGATCTAATGTCTGCTGTTTATTGTATGACTATTTTACATATTAGACGATAATTTTAATGTCTTTAAATAGATGACGTTACGGAGCCCAAATCTGAAAGTGCCACCCCAAGACGTTCAGGCTCTCTGAGCAATTACCGGCCGTCCCCAAAAAACGACTCCGATGCAGAGGCCCAGGCAAAGTCGTCTGATGGTTCTGTCCCTTCATCGCTTACCTCATCCGTAGACTCCTCAAACACTGACTTGGTCCCCCGGCCAGGAAGCCATACTATAGAGTTCTTTGAAATGTGTGCAAATTTGATCAAAATCCTTGCGCGGTAGGCAGGGTTGTAAGCAGATTTCATTGAGCAATAAGCATGCAGTAACGTGTAGCCAAATGCTTCCAGTTTTAATCAGACGTACTATTAAAGCTAAGAGAAACATCTGAAATGCAATTTGCACATAGATTGGGAACTTTTTGTTAACTCTAAAACCATAAAGCTTAATGTGTGATTGTTATTTTTTAATAGTTATGTACATGTGAACAAAGGTATAAAGCAAATTTGTATATAATTGTTCAGTTTTTTGGGTCAGAGTTGACAAACTTTTAATTGCACATTTTATTGAACACTGGGCTTTGTCACTTCACAACAGCTTATATTTTTACTCCATGTATAATTTCACATTAAATTTGGTTTAAACCTATATCATTCGATGGCTGCTTAAGGATTTGGAACATATCTGTTGGAAATCTGTCTAATGAGTTTTGCAAGGAAAATTAGAAATGTAATAAAACAGGGTTTTTTGATATTTGTTTTTAGAGGGTTTTTATAAGGGGTTATAAATGTTGGGTTAATGTGGAATATGATACAAATAAACACTGATTTTTGATTTTTTTTATTGATTATGGTGAAAACATTCCTTTTGAACCCCTTCTGTTTGGACCATATCCTCTTGTAACTATTCTGAAAAATTATAGAATAAACTGTCCTACCGGAGGGGCTAAATTGTGTAACCAATGACTGAAGTAACTTACAGGGGTTGTCCACCTAAAGCGAGCTAATGTTTAGCAAGAGCAGCACAAGGTGGAATTGTGTTATTAATCCAAGTTGGTGCTGAAATGCAAATGGCAGCTAGAAAAACAAAACCAGAAGTGATTCAGTCGGTGCCTCTCTATAGTAGGCAGCACAATATATTCTATGCAGGAGCTTGTGGCTCTCCAGGTGTTGAACTACAATTCCCAGCTTGCTTTATCATGTATGGGCTATGCCTGGCCAACCTGTGGCTCTCCAGATGTTGTGAAACCAACTCCCAGCATGCTTTGTCAGATATCAGTTATGACTATGCAGTTAGAGCATGCTGGGAGTTGTAGTTTCACAACACCTGGAGAGCCTCAGGTTGGTCAGGCCTGTTCTATGGTACAAAATGATGACAGACAATAGTTCGCTGTGCTGTTGCAGCTTGGCTTATACTTATCACTGCTAAGCAGTCTCCTGTTGGGGAGATCTTATAGGTGCAGAGAAGTCAGTTTCACAATGTACTCCTTTGAATGTAGTAAGTAGTGCAATTGCTTTGCGGTGGTGTTCACAGTGAGTATTCATTCTGTCTACAAGCAGCTGAGTAGGAGATTTGTGCTGCACATAGTTATAAGTAATATGCTTGTATCTTTCATGCAACGGGGCACCAGCATACACACAGCCAATAATACTGTAGCACAAAGCAAATGGGTATTATGACCATTTTAATGGTATATTGTGTAGCATGTCCCATGCAATATACAGATGAGAGGTAGGGGAGTGCGGTCCTTGTTGGCAAACAGCCCTATCTTGATAGGGTTGTTCGCTCCTAACAAGTTCCAAACTGACTGGGATAGTGACTGCTTATGCCTGAGGCATAGCAATCGATCCCTGAAACACCGAAAACTGTGCTCCGTAAGGTAAACAGCCCCCACATCCCAATCCTGAAGTCTCTAACCTCGCAGCCAAACCCTAATTTCCTCCTTGCTGACTGACCCTAAATTCACAAGTCCTGAGAGGCTTACTCACCTTTCCGGTGTTCCAGCAGCAGCTCTTCTGAAAATGAATGGGTGAGTATGGGAATCGCATACTCGCGCATTCTTAAAAAAAAAATAAAAAAAATTCTGCGATGACTCATTCAAAACAGGGACAGCCTAAAAGCAACTTTCTGCTGTCTATTTCTCAATGTGATCGCAGTGGGGACTTGTAACAGAGGTGGGTGTATCGCCACAACCATGTGACTGTTTTGATGGAATTATATAGTGTGCGGCAGAGGCTTTAGTATGGAGACTATTCCTGACATTCCATATGAGTTATACCTCGGACATTGGTGACATTCCTGTTCTAACTTTATCCAGTAGTAGTGACATGGCTTTCATGCTGGATAAGTTTTGTACTTGCAGCTTTTCTTTAATCCTGTTTCTGGGCAAATAATGTGGGTACCAAATATAAATGCCCAAAATGTGGGCTATTCCAGATAAACCAAAGGTTTTAAGATTTTTTTTTATTTTTTTTGAAAGTGGGCAACCCCCATGATGCACTGAGGGAGGAGGTGATAAACCTCTAGGCACTGCACTCTATGCTAAACTGTTTAGGCTTTTTATTGGAAGGGGACTATGGAGAATGAATATCTCTAAATAGTTGTAAAACTTGAATGCCCATATTACTAAAACAAAGTGTAGAATTTAGAATTGTTTGAGATTCGACTTGAACTTTGTAATGTAATTTATTGAAGAAAGGAATGGTTGGTTAATATGATCCTTCTGCTGTTAACTTTTTTTTTTAAAATAGACTTGGTGGTAACTGCAAATAAGTCTAAGGTTTATCTTCATGGGCTGGAGAAGTCACTGATATTACTCTTGTTCAGCAGGATGTTTGGTTGGCTTAACCAATATATGAACAGCCTTCTCACTAGGTCTGTTCTATGCTTGGGTACATGCTATGGCAGGGTTATGGTCCTAATGGGATAAAACACATTAGAACATTCCAGTTTTCTGCAGAATGGATTCTCTGCAGTGCCCAGTCTGTTCCAGTGGGTGGCTATGTTGCGCTTGTGGAAGCTTTGAGGACTGGAATATCTTGTATTTGACTTGACTTAAATTATTCCTCCATTCCATTTAAGTTGGCTAAGAGTTAAAAATGTGTAATGTTGCTTCAAGATTTGCGGTTGCAGACTCATCAGAGTTGATTTCAGTAATTACGATTTAAATTAATACTATTTAAATGAAGAATTCCATCTATTAGTATGTTAAACTAACTTTACATTTACTTCTGTTTGCTATAGAGCCTTAAAATGGTCCACAAGGAATGCTAAGTCTGTTAAATGGTTTCAGTTTTGTCACTGCAATACATTGGCACTAGCCAACACATGCTGGCAGGTGTTCAGAGATGAAAATCTCTCCTTACTTAAACAGGTTGTAGTTGGCAGGTTATAAAGTTCTAGCTTCACAAAAAAAAGTGAACATCCTCATGAATAGAGAAGGTCTCCACTGTGCTTAAAAAATTGTATATAACCTATGCCTATAAGGACTAAGGAAACTAAACATGTATAGCTTAGTCCAGGGGGGGGTGTAACAAGCAGTGTAATGAGCTACAGGATGGTGGCATTCCGCAAAGGACGAGAAGTATTAGAACATGATGGTAACATGGATGCTGAAGGGTGATTGGTATAAAAGAGACCTAGAAAACCTGTGGCTTCCGGGTGTTGTGAAACTATGCATCAGCAATGCCTGCCTATACAGTAGGGCTGACTAGATGGGCCAAGTGGTTAGCTGCCATCAAATTTTATGTAAAGCCCTACTGCATTCAAGGAGATTCTGTTATGCACTATTCTTTTTACTGTTTTATCTGCACTGTATTCTATAATCCTAGGTTTAGAAATCCTTCAAGGAGTGGCTTACACAGATCCCCTATGCTGCATTTGTTCAACAGGTCTTAAAGCAAAGCACGGTCAGTCCAGTGCAGAAAGTGGCACGTGACTGACAGGTGTCTACCATGGTCGCACACCAAACATCGCCGACTTTGTGTCTGTACATATAAGGGATGGTTAATTTAAATAAAACGGTGCAATACAACAGTCTATTTGAAACCATGGAAATTTCCACATACCTGTGTGCGTTTATGTATTAACTTTGAATAAAACATGTACTTTATCATCACATCTTCCCGTGTCTTTTTTTTTTTTTTTTTTGTTATGTTCTTGCTAATTGAAATCCTGACTGCAGGAATTTAATAATCTGGTGATGATGGGGAAATACGTGATGAGGGTGGAAGTGGCAGGAGGCCTATGTAATAAACAACGGTTAATCTGGTGGTAACAGGCACTTCATAAAACAGTGCGTTGTGTCTGATATCTGGAGATGCAGTATAGGAGTTTAAAAGTGTTGTCCTCATTGATAAATCAACGGGGATGGTTACGTAGTTAATATACACACTTTTAGCTTTAGATTATAAAACGTCTGGATTTTTAAGAAAAGGGTAGAATAAAATTACTTCTTGTCGTGTGAATTTTGCTGTTACAATGGGTTGGAGGGAAAAATGCTGTACAGACTGCTACTGTTGTCTGACAAGATGCTCAGTATAGTAGAGGAAGCAGGTGTTGGGTATGAAGCAAAGTACATACAGAAAATGGGCCAGCTCCTGACCCACGCTAGCATTACATGCGTGCGAGGGTGTGTAAGTATGAACGTGTAGCGGGCAGTGCATGCCCTCTGCACTCACTGCTCTCTGTAGTAAATCGTGGCACTTACGTGTCCAGATTCCTACCTGAAATTTTACGATTAGGTCTATGGCTGCAGACGCCGTCGTAACGGGGCTTCCCCCCGAATTTACATGGCTATCCCTGCCTATATGACGGAGATACGTCCATTGTAAAATTGTTGCCGGTCTCTTTCGTACTGACCGGCGAACGTAACAAAGTACTACGCACACATGAGGACGATATTTGGCGGGAAGTACGCATTCACCCGTCAGCCGTTTGTTTGCTAAAATAGAAACTACTACAGGTGTAGTGAAACTGCTGCAGTGTAACAGTAAGACAGGACACAGGATCACACAGGTGTTATACAGCAGATGATATAAGCAGGATACAGACTGTATATGGCATGCCTAGTACATGCTCTGGTAACAGTCTCCTAGTAAACACACAACTGTACTCACACACTGACCACCTCAGATTTTTTTTTTATTGAGTTTTTCATTTTAACATGTTAACATGACATGTACACTTCATTACTGAAAAAAAGATTTTCAATGTAATGAAATGATTGGACATTAGTATATATTTGACAATTTTTCAATAGGAAAAGATATCCATTTTACATTCAACTCTGCTGAATGAAAGTACATGTAATACAGTTACATCTATATTTATAACATGCATTAGCAATACACAAATTCAAATTTAGTAACAAAAAGAAATATTGAAATGAGATGAAAATAAAATAATATTAAATCATATCGTCTCATTTCTGCATATATAGATTTGAAAGTAAGAGAGATCAAATTTGAATAATATGGGTATTCCTATCAGGGGAGATTGAAAACTACTTGGTATTACTCCATGCCATAATATAGGACTTGGATATCTTACCATTAGCAAATATTTTGTTATATTCAGCTACATAGTAAACGTATATGTATATTAAATAGTCATAAAATATAGATATAATCAAATAGTTGGTACAGTGTCATATTGTTTTTA